>WSYH01010644.1:0-22703 GCA_036426205.1 Ascaphus truei | reverse complement strand
TTAAATTAAAGTGAAACTAGAAGTAAAATAAACAGCCAGGGGTAGGGGAGGAGAGAGGGTCTGAGACTACAGTTTCCATCCAGCCACAGTGTAGCTTTGCTGGGTTGAATCACTGCAGCCTCTGGGTGAAAAACAAAAACGGTTTTTAAACCTGAAAAGCACCCCAAACCCTCTAAAAACTCACAGTATACTCACAGTATACTCCCCCACTGATCCACAGCAAAATATAACAAATAAAGAAAGAATAAAGCTGATTCCTTACCAAATGCCTGGGAGCTCTTCACACATGCTTCTGAGTGAGAAGCAAGAGATAGGTCAGGGAGAGAAGAGGAGGAGACAGAAGGGGCAGTCAGAGGAATAGCCTGTAAGGCTTGGGAGGCAGAGACAGGGGAAGCCTGATAAGAGGTGTCTGTGCGCGCACCCCCTGAAAGCTGGGGATGCGCGCACACCGGCTGCAACACAGGAGCGGCCCGCACGGAGCAAGGGAAGACCGCAGGAGGGACAGGAAGCCATGAGGAGGGGAACGCGCGCACGGCCTGCGCCCGTGCGATGGCGAGCAAAGGCAGAGTGGAGGGATCAGGTGAGTCAGCGGAGGGGCAGGTGGGCGTGCCCCCCGTGGGTTGCGGAAGTGCACGAGTCGGCCGCGTCACCAGGTGCGTGGAACGCCGTACCGCGGGTACCACGTAGGGAGGGGGCAACGGGACGGATGCCACCACAGGGGAAGGTGATGCGGGCACTGTGGGAGAGAGGGAACGGGGAGGATCATAGCAGGGGCTCAGGGACCACGTTGGTATGAGAGACCTGCGGGGCACGCACTGCTGCAAAGGGAGAGAGTTGGAGGGTAAAGGAGAGGATTGGGAAGGAGTAGGAAGGGCAGTAGGAAGGGCAACAGGAGATGGGAGAAAGGGATCAGGAAGGGAAGGAATCACCTTGTTTGTGGTGTCCGTTCCTTGTGCTCCCACGGTGGACACGGGCATGCTTTTCTCTGCTTGTTCTTTGGTGCCTACTGCACCCTTCCCGGATGTCCAGACTTTGGACCTGATGCTCCCTAAACCTCAGATGTCCAGGAATGCTGGCCTCCTATCATTTGCCAGTGCCACAGCAGAAAACTACATAAACACTACTTCTGTCACACTCAACTTGTTACGGATAACAGGCCTGGACTGTATCAAAATAAATATATTAGTATCTTTCTGTGAACACACCCGCTCTCTACCTCGCTAAACACTGTCAAGATTTCCTTGGGATTAAAAGCTTCTCACAAACTCTTCCACAACCGACCAACAATCACTCTATCTTGTCTTGTGCTCTGGGACTAGGGCTAACTACCGGGCACCTGACTTGTGCCTCTCGGACATCCCTGTTCTGGACTCTCCTGTTCTTGCAAAGTTCTGGATTTCCAAATCGTTCTGTGATGCTTTCTGCCCATCAAGAATCGCAGTACCACCACTCTCATGTCTAAAGATGGTACTTACCAATGAACTGCTGGATTATGGTTCTACTTCTCGCCTAAGACAGTTCACAAACAATTCTTTGCCCCCCAGATCTATGAGTGATCCTGTTCGCCTGGAGTTCTTACCGATGGTATTTGCCAATGAACTGCTGGATTATGTGTCTACTTCCCGCCTATGACAATTCAGGAACAGTTCTATGTCCCCCAAATCTATGAGTGATCCTGTTCGCTCGGAGTTCTACCTAAAGGGTGGGGGAGGTACTGTAAGGAATCCATTCCTGGTTTTGGCTGGAGCTCACTTTTGCAGAGTTGGTGAGCTCTCAGACATACCTCCCCTTGGATTTACAAGCACTTTCACCTGTGCTTGCAATCACTGCAGCTCTGTCTCTCTGTTTTGGCATTGGAGGAATTCCCACACACCCCTGTCTTGGGATTGGCTATCTGCCCTTCTTACTCTAGCCTCTCCCTTTGACTCATGCTGAGCATAATCCCAAAGTTCCTTTGGATGTAACTGTGTTTGGCCACAAGCTATTTTGTCTTAGCCTCTTGGTTCCTGGGGCCTGCTTCATTTCTCCATTGCAGAGGCCGTGACCTGGTTCCTGTGCTGAAGCGCTGGATCCCCAGCGCAATCCTTCAGCTTCCTGTTCCCTGTGACAAATGCAAAAAAAATAGTGAGGCATTCCTATATGAGGTGTAAGTAGTGATATATAATGATAAATAATCTTATAATAAAGTGCACACTCCGATTAAATTATGTGAGAGTGTTTATGTGCATAAAGAAACATATAAAGTGAGTTGTGTGAAAACGTCGCAGCTCAACCCTATGAAGAGAAGGTCCAGGTTCTCTTGCAATAGATATTCAGATGTGGTTTTTGGGGAGTGCAGATATAAACATATGTGGAAAAAATTATAATATTTAGTGTAGTAATTTCCAAAATTAAATGACAACTAGGTATTGACAGAGATGGGGACTCACACTTTCCCAATCAGGTAACAGCAATATCCAAACACACAATAAGTTACACCTTTAACATACTCTACACATGCTGTCAACATGATTTTGACACTTTGCTACAGAACGTTGTCACTCGTGATATGACACACAGTATACTGTACATGATACATTTATTTAAATGTCAAAGCAATTCTTATATTCACAATTTTCTAAATTTTACATAGATTAAATGTATTAACGTCATTTAAAAATAATTCTAAAAGAAAAAAAGTATGGTTGGGAACATGACAATAACATTTTGCATTATATACATTGTATCGGTGTGCCATTTTTCAGATAGATCATGTTCATGACCCTTTACATTAGTCATATAAATCCTACAAATAAGGTTTTACTATGTTGTGTGAAGAAACAGTAAAATTGTGTTTTTGTAGAAATGTTATGTATTCATCAAACTTCAACATGAGTAATTGTATGAAGCATTGACATGAAATAGGACTATTGCAGTGTGTCAAGTTGCCATACAACTAATGTAACTGTTGTTAGGGGCACGTACCAGGTTACTGATACTAGATATCCCCTTGTCAGCAGCTCATACTCCTGCAGGCATAGTAAAATAATGTCTGTTTTAATTATTAATTATGTGTCAATTATACAATTAAGTAATGCATGTGAACAATCACATTTGTTGAACTATTTGCTATCACAACTCCTCATAAATACATATGTTTTAATGTACAGTAGTTGGTATGTATACATATTATACATTCTATGAATATTCATCACTACACCAATATCTCTTATCTTAATGCACAACATTCAGCATTGTATGATGCACACATTGCAGAGGGGGACATGCTTTAGAGAAAATGTGTTAAACACGCACATACCGTTGTCAGATGAAGTGCTAATTCAAAATGTGCACTCGTATTTCGAGAGAGCAGGATCCTATGATTAGATACATACAATGAAATGTGACACATCAAGAGATGAGTCTAGATTATCTAATATGCAAATTAAAATCTTAAATGTGAAATAATTGTCGATTAAAGTCTGGCAGGTCTCCACCCCACTGGCTGTATGCTCTCTAACCCCTGCAGGAGGCACAGGAGGCACAGGAGGATCCTCCTCTAGTTCCTCCCAAATGTTGCCTTGAAGATTGTGACATAGTCTAATGTTGTGCAGAATGCAACAACAAATCACTATGTCAGCATCCTTCTATGGTGAATATTGTAGGGCCCCACCAGATCTATCAAGACATCTGAAGCGACTTTTACATAGTTACATAGTTACATAGTTACATAGTAGATGAGGTTGAAAAAAGACGTACGTCCATCAAGTTCAACCTATGCTAAATTTAGACAACAGATACTTTATTCTATATCTATACTTACTTATTGATCCAGAGGAAGGCAAACAAAAATCCCCATTAAGGGGAAAAATTAATTCCTTCCTGACTCCAAGAATTGGCAATCGGATTAATCCCTGGATCAACATCCTTCCCATGTATACTTATTTGGTAACTTTTCAACAGTCCAAATGTCATCTCAATCACCGAACGGGTTGATACGTGGGCCGCATTATATCGTTACTCTGCAGGGGTTTGAGTATTACCCAGTTTGGTCAGAAGCCATGGCCAGCTTCCATATCCTGAGTCGCCTATAAGAGAGTTAAAACACATGAATGTTAAGCTAATATGTAACATATATTCCAAACATTGCCTATTGTCATGTTCTAGTACATAAAACAAAGTGAAACATATACACACATTACAATACAATATTCTTGAATAATTAGCTTAGACACACTGTAATCACGACATCGGCTAAACATTAAATATATAAAATGACACCTCTGATGGCTATAGTATTAATCCTGTAATGTGGAAGCAATGACTAGGTGAATTGACCACTAATTCCCTGTTGTTGTGTTGTGTGATTAATAATTGAAGACTATTTAAAGCTGCATAACATGGATTATATATTTTAGATGTAACATAACAAATTGCAAATGTAAC
Organism: Ascaphus truei; assembly: GCA_036426205.1. Classification (NCBI taxonomy): domain Eukaryota; kingdom Metazoa; phylum Chordata; class Amphibia; order Anura; family Ascaphidae; genus Ascaphus; species Ascaphus truei. The sequence goes on along the minus strand of WSYH01010644.1, from coordinate 18,278 downwards.
AAATAATTTGTGGTTACATTATATATTAGCAAAACGCAATGAAACATTAAACTCTACATGAAATTTAGATATAAGTAGTTTGTATAACATTGACTAACCCAATATACAACGGTCCCCAAATTCCCCCGCTTCAAATGCACGGAAGACTGATGAGTTCTGCGGGATATGGGAATTGTGGCAGGCACCTGGGAATAGGACTACCACACTCAGAATTTTCATGTGCGCATCACATATAACCTGCACATTTAGCGAGTGGTAATGTTTCCTGTTACAGAGGCCTCTCGCGTTCATGTTGCGGGGTCAGCGCTACGTGTGCATTCTATAGCACCCATCACATTAGGTAGCCCTGCTACATTATAAAATGCAATCTTCAGTGCCTACCACTCTGTCTGCTCACTAGGAAAATGTATATAATTCCTAGAGCATCCAGTCAGTGCACATAGAAACTGGCTAAGGACTCGCAAGAATGTTTCTGCGAAACCCCGCCTAGTATGTAGTCTGAAATGACCCAGAAGCAAGAAAATTTAATGAGCTCAGCAATTTAACAAGGCCAGGCGTCAGGGCTCCTGTCTGTTGATGGCTCTAAATCTTTTCTTAACTCCTCATAGAGTTCAAAGATATCCGTTGAGCTCAATCAATAGCGCCTAATGATGTCGGCCTCACTTAACCCCTCAAGGGAGCATCTTACTCAGAAATTTTGGGGTGCCAATTCACACCTTACAGGGAATTGTAACTCCCTCTCTCTCCTCTCTCTCCTCTCTCTCCCCTGTCTCCTCTCTCTCTCTCTTCATCCTTAATTGTAATAGAATCTCCCTCCTCCTCACAAAGTACTCCATCAAATTCAAAATGACATCCATTTCACCCTCGGAGGTAAGTGTTTGCTTCAATCCTTTAAATAGGCTCTCTTATAAGTCATATTAGTGTAAATGATAGCATATGTGTTATTTAGTATGTAGAACATTTGGATTGTATTAATCCAAGCAGTCATTATAGTTTTAATGAGATGTGTTGCACACATAATATAAGATGATGTTATCCGAAAAGAAACAAAATTCATTAATCCACAGTCAAAGCAAAGATGCGACCCAATATGAAGATTTTTTGTTAAAAAGTACACACTCATTACATTTGTATTTAACATGATGCGTCATAAAGGTGTTAAATCACAAGAAATACTTGTTTTTTTTCTAGAGAGGTGTGGCAGAAGGTTTGATTAGTGTCAGGGTGGTTGTTTTCTGATCACAGGAGTTTTGCCCTTAAAAAGTAACCCCTCCTAACGTTTGCAGTGACACTATCAAGTTATGAAGATGAATGTCATTCACTTGTTATTAATTTGGATTCAATAACGGGTTCTCCTCCGATTCAATTAATTGGAATCAGCTCCATGAACCACCGGGGGTCACACAGTTATTCACGCCAACACACGGGGACCCCTGGGGCCACACAGTTATTCACTCCAACACCCAGGGACACCCGCCGGCCTGTTGTATTAATTGTGTGGTGAAAAAAACGTAAACAATGATTTTAAGCATGGCTCCATTTCTTTTGCGCCAGCCTATTGCTGGTGAAAAAACCTGGTGTGCTTTTAAAATACGATTCACTTTTATCACTGCGTTTGCCGTTTTTTGCCTGATTGGACGTATTTTTTTTCACTTTTTTTTTGCTGAAAAAAATGTCTTTTACGGATAATAAAATACTGTTATCACTGCTTAGTGAATCGCGCAGCAGGCAGTATTATTCTTAAAAGCCATTTATCGTACTTTAAAGCAGTTATCACTGCTAAGTGAATTGCCCAAAAATCACCATACAATAAAACAAACATAAAATGAAAGCTTGGAAGTAGTGTACTGGAAGACTTTTAAAAACTGTTTTTTAATGTCCAATTTAAAAAAGTTAAAAATGGGGAGATTGTATTTATTTTATTCCGATACAAATTAACCACATAGTATGAACATTGACTTCTTAATTAAAACAAGAAATGGTACAGAACACAGTCAGATGTGCATTAAGCCCTCCTTATACTGTATGGCTTGAATAAAATATTTTGAACAAAAACGATAAAGTTAATTGTCATTTTCACTTTTTCAATTTGTTTATTATCAAGGTTCTGCTGCTGTGTTTTGGCTTTGTGCCAATTGAGTTAAGTGACAAGTAATTTCAAATTTCAGTTTGTTTCAGCATTATATTCCATTTGTGTTGTTGTTTACAAATAATGGAAATTAAGATGCTTTATGCAGTGATGTGAATGTTATGCCATATTCTGGACAATAAGGACATTTGATGGAGTTTTACATGGACAATGGTTGACATTTTGCTGAAAAATTTCTAGCAAGTGCATATCCACAGAGGTGCAAATGCTTTGGGATTACATTTAAGAAATATTTGGATGGCGTAATCCAGAGGGATTTGATTTTGGAGAGACAATTTATTTTTATTCAATTCTACTTTAATGTGGATATTTAATTGATTTTTAAATATATTTATTATTTGTCAAACGTAACTGTCCATTCTTTCTTCAGTTTGGTATTTTTCTGAAGATATCTCCATAGTGTGGAAAGTGGATTGACCCATGTATGAAGAAGCTGCAAGATGGAGGACAGTTCCACTTGGACTAATCCATCTTCAAGAAGAACAATTACCTGCTTCACAGTAAAGCTTCGCTGGTTCGCATAGTGATAACTGAAGCTAGCTTACTCCGAGAAAGCTGGTTAGAATGAGGGGCCCCTAATGAATCATATGCCACTCTAGTAGGAGGCCGTCTCTTCTCGCTGGATTCTGCAAGTCTCTTCTTCAGCGACTCCTTCTTGGGAGAGGCTATCGTGGGCTTGAGGCCCTGTCCCTCTCATAAGGGGTGAACCAGTCTCTACAAAGTCTCTTTGGGGAACAAATCTCGGGCTTCTTGGGTCAAGGGGATGGCTTTCTGAAGCTACTGGTGAGGGTACTTTTGACATGGACCCATTACCTGTTGCTCCTTTGGGAGGTGCTCACTATTCTCCATTTGAATAAGCGGAGGTTCCTTCCAGAGGATTCTGATTTGAACAGTCACGGAATCTGGGTTCTCGGGGAACCCCTCTGGCTCACTGACCATTACTAGTGTCTGGTTCGGGGTCTCTTTCCCCCACTTGAGGAATGGGCAGCAAGTTATGTCAGTGCCAGATCTTTACCCTGCCATCCGCGTCTCGAATGCGGTTGACAGGGAGGCCTGGCATTTGGGAGTCTGCTTCGAAGGGCCAGTCTCTCCAGCAGTTGGCTAGCTTGTGTTTACTGGGAATCCCTAGGTTTCATAAGGGAACGGCATTTCCGGACCGAAGTTCCCGATAGCGAACCTTGTGGTCATACATTTGCTTATTGCACGCATTCAGCTGGGCTGTGGCTTTCTCTGCCAACTGATATGCACGGTGCTGGCTGTCCTTTAGTCGCTTTACATACTTGTAGTGAGCCATATTGGGTAACCCATCGATAGATACCCGCATACGGATGTCCACATGCAGTCGTGCCTCACGCCCAACAATCACAATGGATGTGTGAATCACATGGATTCATTTCAGGTGCAGTTGTACGCATGCACTAGCGATTAGACGTGCTTGCTCCATTCAGCTTTCTGGGAGCCCTTTAGGGTGCTTAGTATGTCAAGCAGGGTTAGGATAAACCTCTCTGGCAGAGCATCTCCCTCTGGATGGTATGGAGTGGTCCAAGACTTCTGGATGTTGAGCAAGTTGAGGAGTTCCGTGCTCAGCTTGATCTCAAAATCTCTCCCTTGATAGGAGTGCATCAGATTCGGCAACCCATAGTGGATGAAATATTTCTCCCACAGTACTTTGGCGACTGTAAGAGCTTTCTGATCTTTCGTTGGAAACGCTTGGGCGTGCTGGGTGTAGTGATCAGTAACTACCAGGACATTCCCGATGCCCTTTAAGTCTGCCTCCATGCAGACTAGGTCGATGGGACCAGATCTCTTTAGATGGCCCATTGGTGCTGCACGTGTGGGCAATGTTTTCCACTGGGTGCACCGCAGGCACTTTCAACAATGGTGCTCTACTAACTCTCGCAATGTGTGACAGAAGAAGCGGTCTCTCACTAGACTGAAAGTCTTATCTACATCCATGTGTCTGTGGTCATCATGCAGGGACAAGGTACTGCAGGCTTCTGAGTAGAACTAACTGTCTCCTGTTGGGGTGATTGCGATAGGGGACAATTCTGTAATGGAGACCACACTCTATTTGGAATTTGTCCCATTCCCTCATTATGACAGCGACTGTGTCGGTGGGAGTACGCTTCACAATGAGGGTTTGTTTTGTTGGATGACCTAGCGCATCTGGTGGTCTATCAATTCTTTCCACATCATGATTGTGTTTTGGGTGTCATGCCTTCAGGATGGCAGTAAGCAGTAGGGAGTGCCTTGGACTGGCAACCCAGCGAGTTGGCTACTCTTAGCTCAGAGAATGCCACCTTGTCTTCCACTATGGCGGCAGTCAAGCACATTACCCGAATCCAAGGTCCAAGTATTTCTTCCCACGGGCACTTGTCCGGTGTGGTACTCAGTCCCAGTCTGCAGGATAGGGCATCGGTCTCAATGTTTAAGGGCCCCGGTTTGTTTTTGAGGATGAATTGATAGTTTGACAGTGCCGCTAGCCACCTGTGACCGGTGGTGTCCAATTTGGTGGAGGTCAGAATATAGGTCAGCAGGTTGTTGTCTGTCCTAACCTCAAAGGACACTCCGTATAAGTAATTGTGGAGTTTGTCAACTACCGCCCACTTGAGTGCGAGGAACTCATTTGTGGACTGGGTAGTTCTGCTCAGATGTTGTCAAGCTTCGGCTCAAATATGCCACTGGGCGGAGACAAGCAGAGTACTTTTGATGCAGTACAGCTCCTAGCCCATTGAAACTGGAATCCATGTGCTGAATATACTGTACGACTTCTCAGGGTCGACATTAGCTAAGACAGGTGCTTCTGTGAGGATTTTCTCGAGCCCGATGAACGCCTTTTCGCAGGCGAACATCAACTTGTCTCCAAAAGGTGTCCGTGGGGATGCGCCCTTCTGTCTAGGTTCCTCTGGGTAGATCTTCAGGAGTTTGTTGAGGACTTTGGCTTTGCTGGAGTCGCCTTCTATGAAGCGGCGGTAGTATCCACAAAATCCAAGGAAGGACCACAGTTCCATCATGTTGTTTGGTCTGGGCCAGTTCACCACAGCTTCAACATTAGCAGGGTCAGTAGCAACTCTGTCTACGGACACTATATGACACACGTAGGTGACTGACGTGCGGCAGAACCAGCAATTGCCCAGGGACAACTTCAGGCCTTCTTTACCCAGTCTGTCTAGTACTTCAGGAGGCGTTTCTCATGCTCATATAGAGTCTTACCGAACACGATGGTATCGTCCAGGAATAATATGAATTCCAGGGGATTCAAATCACTGATGGTCTCTCCATTAGCCTTTGAAAGGTAGCAGGAGCACCAGAAATGCATTAGGGCATCTGAGTGAACTAATAGAACCCGAGGGGATAGACAAACACCATCTTGTCCTTGTCTTTGGAGCTCATAGGTACCTGATAGTACCCAGATCCCAGGTCCAGCACGCTGAACCACTGGCTTCCTGACAGGGCTCAGCGTGCCTCCGCTCTGTCCCTGCCTTGTCTTTTCTAAGGAAGTGACTTCAAGCATACTGAAGCAAACAACGCCATCTTGCTTTCTGGCAAACCTTGCCCTCTTCCTCCTGACAGGAAGCAAGCCTCACCCTGACCCTTTTTTCCATCAGTTGCTGCTACTCCTTCAATAGCAGCCAGTGGCTATCTGCCCTGGGTCATGCAAGTACTAATCCAGTATTCTATGCCTCCTGTGCCTGTCATCGCATGCTGTGTCCTACATGGATTTCCACTGGACCTCTACCTACTCTCCTTTAGCTTTCCGTAAGACTGGAACATTACTCTTTCTATTACTGAGGTTAGTTTACCGTTGCGGGTAGTGTAGAACCTGCTGATTGGAGTTTACCTTGATGTGGTAGCAGGCTTACAATACTTTGGCCAAAGCATTTAACGAAAGAACCACTACTTTGAACTTAGTACTACTTATCTCTTTTGTAACTGGAATTATGCCTTTAAGGAGGCTGGACAACCTCCAGGATGCACTCTACTATTGTAACCTACTGGCATTCTGCCTTTAAGGAGTCTGGACGTCCTCCAGGATTAACTCCACTATTGTAACCTTGTGCACTGGACCCTATCCTCCCTTGCTCCTCACCAGAGGCACATCACACCTCCGCGTTGGTGCCTGAGAGTGCGCGCATCTCCGCTCTGTTGCCAGAGCATGCGCGCATGGACAGCTGGCTCTGCCTTGCCCTGGAGCTTAGCTCCACTCCTCCGGACGCATCGTGGATTCTCCTGTGCTCATGTGACGAACTGCACCACTCCCCAGCTGCGCGGCAACTAATCCCTTATCTCGAGTCTCCTGCGGCTTCCCCACCTCGCTACCGGGTCCTCTCCTTGCCTTGTCTTGTGCTGGGCAGCACAAGCGTTACACATTGGTTACATTTCCTCATTACGGGGGTACTCAAGTATAACTACAGTACACCGCCTGTTCTAACACCTTGGCATCCCTGAGGCTTTCAAGTCCGGACTCTGCACAGACCCATGGGCACCAAGCTTTGCAGCCAACTGGTCTTTTGGAATCTAGGACTCGTAAATCTCACAGTTCATTGAGAGGTTATCAGTACATATACCTATTAAACATAACTCTTTAATAAAATATACTGGTCCCTGTATCGTGTGTGATAAAAATGTGTAAGTCCCCGTTATGGTGTCAGGGATGGAGTAAGCGGATATACTGCCTACACTCACTAGCCTTGCCACACTCTAGAAATGACTTTAAACTTTTTACACACAAAAACTACTCACAGCTTTATCATATAGCTGGAGCATCCCTGAACCCCTATACCAGGTTCAGGGTACCTGGGCATGTAAAATATACTGGACACCTAACAAGCTCCTATTGAACCCCCAAAAAAACCACAACATATATATAAGCAAATGAGTGTCACAGAGGAGTGCTACTGAGCATGGCAATATATATTTAAAACCAGAGACAGAACATAAAACACAGACAAAGCTCAGTTTTAGCACATCCAGTGAAACTCATACACGGTACAGTGCCTAAATATATATGTATAAATATCTATTAAGTAAAATGGTCTTTTAGTTTGACATTTTTGGCCAAAATTGTTGTAAGCCCCTGAGCCAACTTCACGGCAGACCACAATTCAGGGGTCCCTAACGCTAATATAAATTCTTAGTAACCTGTATAATAACAGGAAGAATGATTTATAGTAAATCTGTCAATATTAGTTGCAAAGTTCTAAGTCTGATTGAAGCCTTTATTAACCTGTAGATTACCAGGAAAAGCACTCTGTATTAGAGTTGTCCCAACCATCCTGCAAGCAAACAAGTTCCCCTGTGTGGAAGATGCTATGGAGTGAGCCTTTACCTGGGCATGTACCTGGGCATGTACCTGGGCATCCGTCCTTATACTAGGGACCCCTGTATGTTGCAGGTATGCATTAACCCCTTCATGCCCTGTTTACCTTGTCTGGATCATGCTGCAGCAGGAATCCTGGCAGTGAGTCGCAAGAACGTTTTCAGGGTCGGAGTTTGCCCGGAGCAATGTGCTTTGATGTATCCAAGAATCTTACTTGATTCCCGGATCCAACTTTTGGGGTATCCTGTAACTCTAGAACCCCGATATATAGCCACATTCTGTGAACATTTTCTCTGGCAACCCACCCTGAAACTTACAGCCTAGAAATCTCCTGGTCCCAGCACCCCGAGAAAAGGCAAAACACACAAAAATCTCTAATGTCGCAGAATTTGCACACAGACACAGCAATACATTTCCGACATCTAGGTCCAAGAGCTGACACTCTAGGACCTTAAAACATGGATCAGGGGTAACCCAGAGGCTGAACCTTTATTAGTGAGCCTGGGTACCCCTTTACCATCACACCCATTACCTGTTCACATCATTGGCATCATCAGATACAGCTGGTGCTACAGCCATGGTAGGGGATCGTGGCCGAGGGGACAGGGGACGGTGCTTGTATCTAGGGCAGGGATCTCTGGGCAGGTGGCGAGGACAGTAGAATTGGCAGTGGGGGATTGGGGCGGCACCTCTTCTGTATGACTGGCATAGCATTAGCCACCTCTGTTCTCGGAGATGGAACAGTGTATTTAACCCCAACCCTGTCGGCAGTAAAATAGGACATTTTTGGCGGTTATGGGCGAGAATAGCCTGCCCGAATAAAAGCAGTCAATTGCCCACGGCCTCGTGCGGCCTTGGCCTTTGAACAGTCCCGATCTGGGCTTTCAGGCCCAAGGTTCGGGTAACCCAGCCCCAGTGTTGCTTTAACAAACGATTGGTGTAGCTCCCGCTCCTGGCACCGCAACACCACAGGTTTGGTTTCACAAGTACTCACCGGAGCAGGAGGGTTACTCGGAAGATCCCAATAAACTAGGTCATCAGCAGGAATTGCCCCCACCGGCAGCGCCGGTGGAGCGGTAGGAGCAGCAACAAAAGTAGTACCACCCGGTACTCTGATCAGGGACGCCTCTGCCTTGGTCTACAGAGTTGAAATATGATCACAGTCCCGCTCATGTCGTAGATATTCATTCACATACTCCTCAGCAGCGGGCACGTAGGTTTTCGCGCGGGCCCGGCTTGCTGCATCTCCCAGTACTCATGTAGAAAACAGTGAGCGTTCTCATGGCTCACCGACCATGCCGGATCAACATCCTAGACTACCATGGCTGGGTAGTAATCAGCCGCAGGATCTGCGGAGACGGATGTTTTATCGGGAGCATTGGAGGTACCATCCGATACATCGATGATGGATGCACCCTTGCCAATCATCTGCCTGGATGCTGGAAATGCCATCAGTGTCACCTCGTGGGAAAGTTTGGTCAGATGATGCAGGGTGGGGGTGGGCTCTCTTGGCTGGGCAAAGCTGGGCAATGACTGTCACAGATGCTCACTATAACCTGGACTAGACCGCGGGCTGAGGTGGGGATGTGTACATACAGTATACCGCCGCCCTACAACCATGGGGCCAGGTCCGGATAGCAGAATCAGGGATGTGTAGCCAGGTTAGGATAGTGTAGGTAGGTCAGAGTACTTGCCGTGGTCCGGGGTTGGAGAAAAGAGAATAGTTGTAGTCCATAAGTCGTGGTCCTAGAGTGGAGAGAGCAGAAGTCCAAAAACGCGCCGAAGTCCAAGGATGTAGAAGAGTGTAGGTAATCAGTATATCAGATACGAACAAGTCCCATTAAGAAATAATGATCTCCGCTAGGATGTAGAAGAGACAGGTCTGGTACAGGCTGGGGTCACAACGGAGATCAAGATAGGTTCAGACACAGGCAAACTCAGGCTGCAATGAGCATGGTGCATAAACAAGGATCTATGCTCAGCAACAAGATAGATGACTGGGTGGATATAAATAGAGAGGTGAACCAATGGAAAGGAGACAGGGGCAAGAATACTTAGCAATAGGTAGAGAACTGATAGGCTGTAATTACCTTGGAGGCATGTGCAGCACTGCTGATGGTAGTCCCAGCGTTATCCACTGCGCGATGTGTAAGCGCGGGAGGCGCGCGATGTGCGGTGGTCTTGCCGCTGTCGGAGCCGGGCAAAGTGATGCTGTCATGAGCGCGTGTCTGCCTGTTGCGGCGGTGCATGCGCACCACCAGGAGTCCACACGCATCCCCGGATGGCCAGCGTGAGGCGCTTTATAATAAATGATGAGCGCCACGGGACTCTGCTCCTGAGTCCGGGCTGGGGTTATAGTAATCCCCGCAAAAGACAATGCGGGAAGCATCGTGACCAGAGTGGAAGAGATAGGACAGTATTGTCAGGTATGGGGGTATTTTTTATATGTATTGGGCGTTGGGGATATTTTTATATGAATTGGGGGTAGCGTATTTGTTATATATATATTGGAGGGTGTGGGGTTATTTTTTATATGTATTGGGGGGGGTGGGGGTATTTTTTATATGTAAGGGGGTGTCACATATTTTACCATTGTGTCCAGTATTTTTGGAGAAGCTACCTGCCAAACTTATGTACATCCCTACTCTATTTTCCACAAAATAAGAGATATTGTATAAAATCTCTCTACTGTATGCTGTACATAAATGTTGAAACTACAGCATAATACCATTTCATTAAAGACCATATTTGTACCCAGAGGCTTTTTTAGAATGCAAACTGTACAATTAATTGAAACTTCATTATTCTTTTACATGCTGTGTTTCCAATTAGGTGGCGAACAAATAAAAAAAATGGGGGTCTGCAGGATATAAGATTGATTACAGGCAGATACAACAGTGCAATCATTTACTGGTGCAATATCAGCATGAATAAAACCCTGAAGAGAACGAGTGACTGCAATATAGTACGTGTAAAGCAAAAGAAAAATCTATCTGAAGGAAGCAGGATTTCCTACATTATCGAGGCAAATATGGTCCACAGCGCCGCTGACTTTTGTTTTTTCGTCTGCAAAGCTGGGAACAGTAAGTCTTGCTAAATCTGTACAGGACAAGGTAAAATAAAGATAGAAATGAGTATACTGTAATCTGTAGATATATTCAGTTTCTGGACATGGAACTACAAATGACAATGCTTTTAATCTTTTGAAAGTTTTTATTATTTTTCGGATTTAAATTGCCTAATGCTTTAATTTAGCCTGGTACATTATAAAGCTTGCAAAATAAAGCCCTTGTTAAGAAAGATCAAAGCAGTAAACCCACCAGAGCACAATAATTCCACCCATATGGGATGTTCATCTTTGGTTTAGTAGGCTGAATTGTGTTGAATTTAATTAACTTTGATACAGATGTAACCTTGCTTTTTTTCCCCCAAAGCTGCAGAAAAAAATTGATTTCCCATGGCTACAGGAAAGCTGCAATTTTGGCCACCATTGGCAGCTTGATTGCCACAGCCATTTTTCCTCGACAAACCCTGGCTTCTGGGAAAGTTATTTGGGTTATATTTGTATGTTTGAAAAGCCGCATGTTATTCACCCATATGGAATAAAAGATGGCACCATAAACCACAAGGCTCATCGCTTTCTCCCTCCTGTTCAACGTCTGCATTAAACTTTCGCAGACCTCATTAGAAGAAGAGGACATAGATTACATTTTTATGCCAATGGCATAGATATACATTAAAGCATCAAATAATCATAAAGAACAAGCCGATTCGCTTACTCAATGTCTTAATGACATCCAAGAATGGATGACTTCTAACCTACTTCAACATAACCCTGATAATACTGAAATAAGGATTCTATAAGCAAAGGAACACCATACCAATGAACAAATTGCAAGAGCTCAGGAATTTCTCCCTTCAATAAATTTCAACATTTACAATAGAAAAACATTTACAAAGAAACAAGACGTTTTGGAGTGATCCTGATTGACCAAGCCACCCTCATACCGCAAGCCATTGCCACAGCTAAATCTTCAGTTAATGCTATAAGAATTATAAAGTGGATTGCCCATCTGCTATAAAAAAAAAAGGACTTCACCACCATCATAGTTGGCTCTATGTAATCACCTTTCCGAACACTGATTGATTCTTTGCTACAACTTTAGATGTCATAAAAAGTGCATAGGAGCAGGGTTTGCTCTGTGTATGTGCTATACAAGACATTGAGATATATGTGTGTGTGATGCCCCTAATGAACGGAAATAACAGTTAGTATGATTGATTTCTCTTGTTTCTATTTTTCACCATGGACAGCACCTCATTCACCAAAAGTAGCTAACATTTTTTGGTGGTGTACACCTTATTGGAAGATAAAAAATTATTGTGGGTAATTGGTTGGAGGTCATATTTTTTTATCTCAGATTTTAGATTTCATTTGCAATATTTACTTGTGCTCAAATAGAGAAGATTTCAGTATCAACATGTTTTCCCTGTCCTATGGCAGCCTATTTATACCAATCACACTTGAGGTAACGAGCTTCTTACATAAAATAAGTGATGAGTACTGTAGATGAGGAAGGAGACTTAAGCTCATATTTATTACATATTGTTATACCATAAGACATGTTCTGGCATAACTACACTGTGTTGGAAAGTGTCTTAAGGCATAATATTTGAATATTGTTTACTTAGTTTGCTCAATATGCAGCACGGTACACAAAATATTGCAGGCACAATGAGACCCTCCTCTGTAAAGCTTACAATATTTTGTTGGTATTCTAAACAAAGGGAGGTAAAGTGACTTGCCCAAGGTCACATGGAGCTGACACCAAGATTTGAACCAGACTTCACTGATTTAAAGACAATGAGGCCTATGCACTAAGCGCCGTAAAAAAAAATGCCAGGCTGTTTAAGTTACCTTTTTTGATAGCGTTGCTATCACGGTATGAAGAAAGCCCAGAATACCTGTAGTAGCAACATTTTCAAAACTGGCGAGTAGCCGGCGACGTGATGATACCCGCTCTGAATAGGGCTCACCCGGCAATGTTTTTCTGCTGCACAGAGAGAGCCACCTCTCCCTGCGCAAATCTCGCCAGAAATCAAACATTTTTACTATAATTGTAATACTAGTGTATTGTAGCAGGGGGATTCCGGAGCAGAACCTTTTTGATTTAAGGTCCGGGGACCCCCTGCTTTCCGAGATACACCCCTGTTATGGGTGCCGGTATCTCCTATGCATTCTTTTCCCATGGTCCCATAACCGGGCCTGTATCTCAGGAAGCAGGGCATCCCTGGTCCTTAAATCAATGAGGTTCTGCTCCGGAGACCCCCTGCTACAATACACTAGTATTAAATCCAAATAAAACATTAAACAAATTTGTTACCTTAGTGGCTATCTGCTATGGTAATGAAGCTGCTTTAATTTAATTTTTATTAATAGTAGGCTCCCAGAGATACAGGCCCGGGTATGGGGTGCTGGTATCTCCTCCAGTATTTAAATCCCACAGTCACGTAACGCAGAAGATTTAAAAATGGTGGCGATACCGGCACCCGATGCCCCATACTGTTGCCTGTAACTTGGGAAGCAGGGGTCTCTGGGGCAGAAACCATAGCGGTACAGCTGAGGAGACCCTCTGCTCCTGCACACTATAAATAAAAATTACATTAAAGCAGCTTCATTACCTTAGCGGATAGCTGGGAGGGAAGCGGGTACTTGGCCTTTCACTCACCCCCTCTGCCCCCAATAAACATTACAATATGTACTAACCACCAATACACAACCCACCAGACATGTTGTCTTGTCATTTTCTTCCTGTTAAATGAGACATCAAGGCCTTATATATGACCTGTAACGTCATATTTTCAGATCAGAAAGTACAGCTCCAAGTATTCTATTGTATCATTATCAATGATATCATCTAAGATTATTTTATGATGGGTTCTTCTACATAATATAGTCATATAACAGCAGAGCTTTAGTTTGATAATAGTATATCTGAGAGAATAAACAGTAGTGCAGCTCTATGGAACGAAACAGACGTAACAAATAGAGGCAAAGAAACGAGTGCAACAGATAATGTAATAAAAATAAATATAAAAATATCATATAAGTCCAAGATGTTACATATACATATGTATGTTACATATACATATCCAAGATGTTACATATAAAATACTACACTAGTTTCGATTTATGTTGTCTCTTTTTTCATATATATCCACCTGGATGTTAGATGTTAGCAACACACGAGATGGCCATTATGAGTACCTCATCATGCCCTTTGGTCTCTGCAATGCCACTGCTTACTTTTAAGACTTCGTCAATGAAATGTCAGGGATCTTCTCAACCAGTTTCTTATTGTCTACTTGGACGACATATTGATTTTCTCCAAATCCGTTCAGGAATATATCGGTCATGTCAAAAATGTACTATTACGCCTCCGCGAAAATCATCTATTCGCCAAACTAGAGAAATACCAGTGCCATCAAACATCCATTACATTTTTGGGATATATCATTTCTGACTCCGTTTTCACCATGGATCCAGCTAAAGTGAAGGCAGTCCTGGACTGGCCTCGTCCTACTAGTAAGGCGGTACAATGATTTTTGGGCTTCTCTAATTATTACCGTAGGTTTATTCTGATTTTTTCCTCTATGGAAGCCCCCACCACAGCCTTGACAAAGAAAGGTACGGATCCCACTTCTTGGCCACCGGCCTCCATCCAAGCTTTCAACCACCTGAAAAGAGCCTTTGTGTCAGCTCTTTTTCTCATACATCCAGATCCCAAACTACCATTCACCATAGAGGTAGACGCCTCTGATGTCAGGGCTGGAGCTATTCTTTCACAAAGAAGATCACCTCAGGCCAGACTCTATCACTGTGCTTTTTTTTCTAAAAGAATTTCCTCCACTGAGCAAAATATGATGTAGGTAACCGGGAACTCCTGGCCATCAAGCTGGCCCTTGAAGAATGGAGGCATCTTTTAGAGGGTAGGGAGAATCCTATCAACATCTTGACGGACCACTTAAATTTTATTATTTCCATTTTACTGGGTTCTAATTGTTAAAGCTAATGCTCTTTCATAACAGTTTCTGGTTGACGATAAAACCGAGGATCATTTGGAGACCATTCTTTCTTCTAAATACATACTCTCCGCTAACACGTTTGATGCAGTAAATGAGATCCTGCAGTACCAATCTCATATTCCAGCGGGTCTCGAAGTCCCGGAGTGCAGCCGTTTCACCTCACCACAGTGTATAAACAATTATAGACAGCACTCTAAATAATGAATTAAAAATCATGAAGTACAGGGTGCAAACGGAACAAAGTGGGCCCAAACAACCCCACTGAAGTACATATAAACCAAAACAAGGGATCGAGCACACACTGATTAATAGAGAAAACGAAAGAGTCACGGAATAAGCCTAAAATTTAATAGCGGTAATAATAGAACAATAGGTATCACACAAATATGGCAATGCTACACGACTATAAATGCAGAATATATGGATTTTAAAAAGCACAAGAGTAGGGGGGAGAGATACAGGGAAGGGGAGTGGGGGGAAAAACATTAAAGGAAAAACTGCAAACAAATAAACATAGAATTAAGGCAATGGGGGAGGGTAAGAGGGGCAACATTTCAGGGTAACAACCCTTTCCTCAGGCCGGTTCCCTTGGGTCCAACGGAACCACAAGGTACTTCCCTTAACCCTAACCCCCCCTACAAGACACAAAGTATTTTTCTTCAGGGTATCATCCCCTAATAAATGTTCAGACAGAGTGAACTAACCAATCCTTATAGCAATACTACGTTGTTTCATCTCAGACACCCAAGATAACTGGACAAACTTTCTCACTTGGGCTGAATTTGCGCACAATAACCTGCGCAGCGAATCCACAAGGGTGTCGCCTTTTCATAAATTATGGTTTTCACCCATCCCGCCTTCCGATGGCCACGTCCAATTCTGGGACACCAGCTGCGGATGACAGAATCCGATTCCTAAAATATTCATGGAAGGTAATCTAAGAGAACCTCGGGCGGCAGTCTCTAGACAGAAGATACAGACGGACTATCACTGTCGCAAGATCCAGGAATTCAGTCCAGGAGACAAGGTGTGGTTATCATGTAAGAACAAAAGCCTCAAGGTGCCCACGCTTAAACTGGCACAATGGTTCGTTGGAACTTTTTCCATTGTGGAGAGGATCAATCCAGTGGCATATCGCCTACGACTTTCTCCATCTATGAGGATTCCCGTGTTCCATGTGTCCCTGCTAAATCCGGCTACCAGAGCTCTCACTTCTCTGACTCTCCCTTGCCTCCAGTTCCTCTCCTCGTGCAGGATCAACAGTAGTATGAGGTTCGGTCCATTGTGGATACCAGGTTCTCCAGAGGATCAGTCCAATATCTGGTGCCCTGGAAGGGTTTTTAGACCTGAGGAATGGTCTTGGGTTCCTCACCACCGTATTCATGCACCCGGACTCCTACGGCGCTTCCACCTGAAGTATCCTCACAAGCCTTCCTGGAGTCGCTCCTAAAGGGGGGGTACTGTAAGCATCCGTGAGACTCACTACCCCCCATGGCCACCCGCCTGCCTCGCTCTGCAATTGGGTGCTCTGATGCTCCCACTCCCTGTAGTGCACTACCAGACTCATCCTCCTCCAGACGTCGGACTACGGGCATGCACGCGTCACACGCAGACATAAATACAGAGTGTCCTGGTCCGCCTCTACGTTGCACCTGTACATGGGGTGTCGTCTGCTCGCTGCACGTGCACGTAATGTGTGCTCAACAAGTGCCTGCTCTGCATCATCAACCCGCAGCTGCTATACATCTCTCACCTGTCTCCTGCGTGACTGTAACCAATCACAGCCCGTGCTGATGGTGCGCCTCCGCTCCGCTCCTCACTCATTGGCTTTCCTCCCTGTTATATGCTCAGCCGGCCCACTGGATTATTGGCAGCGCATAGCCCTTTGTCCTTGCAAAGTGTTTCACCGCTCTCCTTGTACCTGCTGCCTTGCGCTCCTGTTCCTTAATCTCTGTTCCTGACCTGGCTATCCCTTGGACTATGCTCTTCTGTACTCCTGACCCTGGCTATCATTGGCTATCATCGACAATACGTATCTCTTCAACCCAGACCTCGGCATATGTATAGTACCAGCAACGATCCATACCTGTCCAATCCAAGTATCTCGACTATCCGTACCTCTCTAACCCCGACCTGGCTACCACGACGAATCTACACTCCAGACGTGCCCACGTGGCTGTGGGTTGGTGTTTATCTAATCCCCACCTCGGTCCCACCTTGTTTGTGGTGAGCACTCCATGACACAGATGAAGAAAGAAGACGGTGATAGAAGATAAAAGAAATAAGCAGTTTGTTATCTGTTCCGGATCTTCAAGGTGAATGGCGTTGAATTGACTTTGATGATGTCATGATACGAGAGCATGCAGAATTGCCGGAATTCGGAGGGCCAACGCTTCTAAAGGTAAGAAAAATATAAAATGTATGTAATTTTATTTTTCCAGGTTTTTTATTGTATTTTTTTTTAATGTCTTTCATTACCCATTGACTAATAATGCATTAATCTGTTCCCGATTAGGGTACAGGTAAATACAGTGACAGACAATGCATTTATTATCAAATTATTATTTTCTATTGATTGCTATTTTTTCTATCCCTGTTTATTGTTTGGATTAATATAATTTGAAATTGGATGGTTTGTTTTTAATACATTTTAGGAGTGGTTAGCGTTTTTAATTATTTATTTGTTTTGTTGGCTACTGGTTTTAATTAATTAATTGTTTTGTTGGCTAGTGTTGTAAATTAATTAATTGATTTTTTGGCTAGTTATTTTATTTGTTTAATAGTTTGCTTGGATAGTTGTTTATTTAATTGTATTGTTTTTTAATAACATAATTGTTATAATTTTAGGGTTGGTTAGCGTTTTTTAATTAATTAATAGTTATGTTGGCTAGTGGTTTTATATATTTAATTGATTTGTTGTCTATTGCTTTAATTTCTTGAATTGGTTGGATATGTGTTTATTTAATTTTATACAGGTGCCCCGAAGGGCAGAAGTGAAAACTTGTTCTAACAAAAGACAGGGAGGGTGTCTAAATAATTTAAAAATCCCTAAACACTAGTGGAAAAGGTGATGCTCACTGGGGAAGGTGAAATATGAATAAGTGAGACGATAAAGTATCCCCTTGGGTAGTGGCACAATTAACACCTAAAAATAAAACTCGATTTTATTAACGTAATTAAAATAGAGTGTAAGGGATTATGGACAAACAAAACAAACACGTTAACATATAATAATAAAACAGAGTGTAATTAAACAAGGGTAACTGTTGATTGACAAAACACTAGGAAGATGTGTAAATAAACTCTCCCCACAAGAAATTTTGTTGTGTGCTTTTTTTGGATCACTGTTGTCCTACTAAGGGAATAATAGATAGATTCCCTAATTTACTAGAGACCCTATTGGTGATGGGTTCTCATGAAAATTGCATATCTCACATAGTTAACACAACTGATTGCCAGGACTTGGCTGAATTTGAACTCAATCTGCAAAATGTTTGGTGAATAACCAACTGTTTAGGTTAAAAAGATCTATATAGCACAGCCTAAACTTTGAGTGGGTGGGTATGGTCACCCCTCCACCACTAGGTATTGGATAATTCAATGCCTAGTTAGAATGTACTGGGAACTGCACATCAGATGATAGTGACCTCTGTGGTGCTTTAACCAGTATTCAGCTATATGAAGCTGATTGCAGAGTACAGAGAACAAAACATTATATTGTGT
>WSYH01010643.1:0-22704 GCA_036426205.1 Ascaphus truei | reverse complement strand
ATTTCAATATCTCAAAGTGGCGGAAAGGTGAAAAATAAAAAAATAAAGAGCAAAGTGAAATTATATTCAATTTATATTTATCCAGTTAGTTAAAACTGGGGTCTTTCACAACATTCATTTAATTCATATTATATTTATAGAATATATACTTTTATATTTTCAATAGTTATTCAATTATATTTAAAAGGCAAAAGACAAAAAAATCCCAAGCTAGTGCTGCACAGCTGAAGCAGAATCCCAGTATCACTGATCACCATATAATGTTCATATATTCAATGATTTGGAAGTAATGAAGGATAGGTACGGGTGAGAGGTGAGTCAACTTTATATATGTATGTAGCCCTGGTAAGATTAGGGGCTATATTTCTATCCTCCTCCTGTGCAGTAATCCCTGGTAAAGGCAGGTTTGCCAGGAGTTATCATGGGTTTCCCCCACTTCAAGCATTTGCCCTGATTGGTGAAGGTAGGTCACCTGACCCTGTGTCCAATCAAGAGACACAGGGGGCGGTGCCTGCTGAAATCATAAAGAGCAGTGCAGTTCGTATTTAGTAGGACAAGTCTAGTCTGAGAGTTATGTCTAGTTCGCTAGAGAGAAGAGGAGAGCGGGCAGCCTATGAGTAGAGCTGAAAGTGAGTTATAGGTGGACCAAAACCTCTTACCCTGCCTAGGGGGTAAGGGAAGAGCTAGCCCCACTCTGGGTGCTCCTGAGGCCCAGAGTGGAGGCAGGGACATCCTACAGGGGTACAGCTGGCTGCTGGTACCTATGTGATACCTATCTAATTATAAGAGACTTGTGTGGAGACTGGAATCTCTCATCCCTGGGAGGGGATTCTGTAGTAGGGTTTCCACCCCATATCCCTGGGGCTTACTACAGATGGAGGCGCTGCACCATTGAAGAAGAACGAAGACATCCACCCCATAAACCTGTCCTGTTGTCCCCCATGTCATCGCGGGAGACTCAGGCCCTCCTGTTGCCAGCAGGTATGCACCACACAGAGACATGTGGCAAGACCATGAAACACCCCAGGGGACCCGATCTGTGGTTGGGGGGGGGGTCGAGGGGCTACAGTTGGAGGCGCTGCTGAGATAATCAGGACAGGTTTTCAGCGAAGCAGAGCTGAAAGTAATATGTACACTTTCAGAGCAAGTGCTGCAGAAGGATGGGCATTTTTGGAGACTAGGGTTAGTCAGGAGAGACTGTCCTCTCGCACAGTACACCCTAGGTGCCCTAAGAGGGAGATGTAAATTTGGGTACACTTGGCTATAGCTGTCCTAGTCGCCTTGAGGCATATAGTGTAGGATTCCTGTGGGGGTAGCCTGGTTAACATGGTACAGGAACTTCAGCATAGGGTCTGCACTATGCGAGGCCAAAAGTAGGTTGACGCCAAAGTACTATAGGAAAGTCCAAGTACACTAGCCAGTATCCAGAAAACATACCACAGAGTGCTTGTAATGAACCGTCAGCGAGTGCGGTGTACAAGGAGAGAGTTCTGCCTAGCCTGGGGTATGCCATGCGTTATATTCATTGGATAGAGCACCATTGAGAGTAGTAAGTACCTAGGCACGAGTTGCACTATAGGCACTGAGAGTAGCGCTATCGTGGGCTTAGAGGGCTCACTAAAGATGGCGGCGAGATGTACATGTGCTCTGCGGGGCATGGAGGAGGTTAAAATGGCGACTGCGGCGCCATTGACTGCAACGCGTGTTGCAGCCGATCCAAAAGGGCGACTCCCGCCAAGCCTAGATCGCGCACGTGCTGCGTGCAAGCAGGCTGTGCGAGAAATGTGGCGAGAGATGTGCAAGGGTTTGGCGCCAAAACCAGAACCCCAGCTAAAAGAAGGGAGCGGCGCGAAAGCTGAAGCCGCGCCCACCTGTGCAGTGACTGGCCAAAGGACGAGCCCACGTCACCCAAAGGGAAAGAGTGCCCCACTGCTACCATCCACCAGAGGGAGGGGGCACGCCGAGAACCAATCACAACGGTCCTCCCCAGCAGAAGGAGGGACAGGAAGTGAGATTGAGGAACCTCACTCTTGTTTGACTGGTGACGGAGAAGGAGCTATTTGTCAAACCAGCAAGCTGATTGAATCAACCCCTGCGCAAAAGATGGCTGACCTAAGCATGAACACTTATCAGCTTCCAGGAGGCTTCCTGGTTGTGGAGATTGATGGCCGCGAGTATCTGCTGTGCCTGTGCGTCCAATGCAGGTTACCGGGACCGTCCCCAAGTACTACAGCACGGTGCCAACAGTGTGGCATTTTCTACCTCTGGCCTACCGAGCCATACCCTGCGATAGTGACCCCACGAGATGCCTCTCCAGTGACGCTGATCGAAGTGGAGGAGGCGGATGCAAAAGCTGCCCTGATCCCATATGTCACACCTGCGGTAGGGATCCAGGCCCGGCTACTAAGAAGTGCTCCGGCGGATGAGAGCGCAACCACAGTGGAGGTACTGGAGCGGGCCGGTTTCGTACCTATATCCACTGGCGGTGCAGCAAGGACCGGATGTGGCCCCCCAGCGGAGGTGCCATTGCCGTCCTCGTCGGATGATGAGAGAGACAGCCTGTCATCAGTGGTGATGTGCCGGCCGGCGGACCACCCCAGCTGTAAAGAACAGATTTCACTTACCCCTGAGATGGAGCAGACGAGTCCGGAGAACCCCCGACGGTGAGCGCTGGTGCGGCCTGAACCGCGTAGAAGTCCCACGGCCTTGGCGACTCTCAGTGCGGCGGAGATGGGATCCGAGATGGCTCCGGCGGAACCGCAGAGCATCGCAAGGCAGTGGAGCGGTAAGAGGACTCCACCACCTCCTTATTCCCACCAGATGAAGGAGGAACCTATGGAGAGAGAGGCTTGAGGCCTACCTGCCCATCCGCGACCCTGATGGTCCACCGCCGCCCCTTCCGGTGATCGACGCACTTCCGGTGCGGGACCAAGAGGCGGATTGAGACACCGCAATGACCAACGATGACGTCACTTCCGGGTCAACATGGAGCAGAGGCCCGGAAGCCTTGATTGCCTCGCTGAAGAGAGTCGGGCTAGAAGAGGAGTTCGAGAAATTCAAGGCCCAAGTGGCTAAGCAAGGAGCCAAGCACGCTCCAGCAAGAGACAGTAAGAGAGTACCTACCGGTCGTGGCATTGCCCGACTCAGAGACACTATGATGGACTATGGCGATCCTATGGTCACCGCCCCTAGCGCCATTGCCCCGGCCTCTGCCCCTGCCCCGTCACGTTCTATGCCACCGGGTGCTAGTGGGAGTAAGCCAAGTAAGACGCCCAAGTTTTCAACTGATTGGCGGGATTGTGTTTCAAGTGATGAGGGTTCTGATGGGGAGATACCACTGTCATGTGTTATACCTGTACCTAACACCACTGTGTTTAATCCTGTGCCTAGAGGTAGGGCCCAAGGGTCCCAGTACTCTGCAAAAGCGTATCCTGTAAGTCCCAAGGCACCCAAGATGAATCCCACAATATACAAGAATGTCATTAGAGGGAGGCGTAAAGGCTCACACTCTACTGAGGCAGAGACATCTGGTGTGTCCTCGAGAGCTGAGTCCGAGGAGTGTATGAGTGTGTCATCCTCATATAAACAGGAGATAAATGGTGGGCACCGTTGTTCACAGGGTATGATGAAGGTATGGACCGTACCAGGTTTGTGCTAATTAAGAAAGACACAGTAGACCACTGGTGGGATGTAGGCACATATTCTCCACAGGAGGTTGCTGACGAACTAGACAATAGATGGAGAGAGATTATGCAGAAGGTAATAACACCCAAAGGTTCATCCATCTTATATGATGAAATTGCACCTGAGGAGTGTAAGTACTGGGTACTGCCAGGAAAGGCTGGGAGCCGGAAACTTACTAAGTTAAGCCGAGCAGATAGAACCATAGTGGCGAGATACAGATAGTCTCATGGGTATGAGTTCCCGTATGTACCAGAGCCAATCATGCAGGAGATTGAGGATCAACGAGACACCTGGCTCAGAGATGCTGTCATTGAGTACCTACGTATTAAGTTTGGTCAATCTGCTTATTTGAAGGAAGACAAAATATGTTCCTTAATGAGGGTTTGGAGTACAGGCAGGAACATATTCATGCACAAGGTAGTGTACAGGCCGGAGAATGGGCCTGTTCAACCCTTCTTTGTTAAAATTGTGGATCATAATGGGAGGGACGTGAGGAAGCCTGATCCCCGTCATTATTATTGAGTTATGGGTTCTCCATGTTGGGAGTTTCCCACTGTTATGTCACCATCTGGGTGTTACAGTCCTGTGTACACAATGTATTAACTG
This sequence comes from Ascaphus truei, assembly GCA_036426205.1. Taxonomy (NCBI): domain Eukaryota; kingdom Metazoa; phylum Chordata; class Amphibia; order Anura; family Ascaphidae; genus Ascaphus; species Ascaphus truei. The sequence goes on along the minus strand of WSYH01010643.1, from coordinate 18,414 downwards.
CCATGTTTGTATGTTCACATTTTGTTCACCTGCAGGATGGCCCAGCAAATTAGGTCCAAGTGGGGACCATTGGATTCCACCTGAGGGAGAGTGTAGCCCTGGTAAGATTAGGGGCTATATTTCTATCCTCCTCCTGTGCAGTAATCCCTTGTAAGGGCAGGTTTGCCAGGAGTTATCATGGGTTTCCCCCACTTCAAGCACTTGCCCTGATTGGTGAAAGTAGGTCACCTGACCCTGTGTCCAATCAAGAGACACAGGGGCGGTGCCTGCTGAAATCATAAAGAGCAGTGCAGTTCCTATTTAGTAGGACAAGTCTAGTCTGAGAGTTATGTCTAGTTAGCTAGAGAGAAGAGGAGAGCGGGCAGCCTATGAGTAGAGCTGGTAGTGAGTTATAGGTGGACCAAATACCTCTTACCCTACAAAGCACTACGTGTGAAACGCGTAGAGGTCACGTGTGGCAGTTCCTGTGGAGTTTTGCAGTCGGTGGGAGCGGGTCTTCACGCTTCACTTCCCTCATTCAAACTGGGTATGTACTCAGACTGGTCCGGACCCTTTCTGTAGTGCTAGTGTTATTTAGTCTTGACCCGGTGCCATCCCCCGATCGTACTGGTGTATGAACCAGTTATTCTAACACGTTTTACATTCGTTTTGTTATTTCCCCATACTTATCAGTGGAGCTTGTTTGTCCACTGTCTTATCACCCTTTTTTAATAATAAAGTATACTATCCCTCAGTGCGCCTGCCTGTCATTTCTTTTTCTTGTTTGTGAGCCCCCCTTGGGGAGCTCATCTTTACAGGGGATGTGTGGAACCCCCCCAGACTAACGGCTGCAAGAGGGACTATTTACAGTGGCATCCCTAGCGCGGAACAACACACCTGCTCTTACATCCTATAGGGGTACAGCTGGTTGCTGGTACTTATGTGATACCTATCTGTATGCTGCATGGAGAAAGAGAAATAAAGAGCTGCTGCTAATTATAAGAGACTTGTGTGGAGACTGGAATCTCTCATCCATGGGAGGGGATTCTGTAGTAGGGATTCCACCCCGTATCCCTGGGGTTTACTACAGATGGAGGCGCTGCACCATTGAAGAAGAACGAAGGCATCCACCCCAAAAACCTGTCCTGTTATCCCCCATGTCATCACGGGAGACTCAAGCCCTCCTGTTGCTGGTAAAATAGATGGTAAAACCCATCCTCATTGCTTCAGCTTTGCATGGCCAGTGTAACCAACCTCACACTGATGAGACCCATTAAGGTTGAAACAGCTGTCTGTGGGTGGGTTTACTGGCTATGCATCTTAACCCTGGCTGTGCTTAAAGCTGTGACCATGCAGCAAGCTTAAGCCTATAGGGAACCATGTTTAAAATGGTTTTGAAGCAAAAAGTAGCACTGTGTGCTCATATGTGTGGCTTCATTGCATGTCATTTCCCAGAATCCCTTGCTGCGTGGAAGTGCTGTGTGTGATAATGGTGAAAGGCGGGTTGACAGACGCCTAAGACATGGCAAATGAGCATACAGTAGATTCCATTGCTATATGCTTTGCTGTGGAGGGGTTTTTGTCACTTTTACTCACCATAAACTTAACTGAATATATATATAATATATATATATATATATATATAATATAATATATATCTAATAATCAAAAATAAATAGATGATACCGTTCTGTGGCAACGAAATGCTTTATTGGTGCGAGCTTTCGAGATACACTGATCTCTTCTTCGGCGATGTTACAATGAATGAAGCATTGCGATTATGTAACATCGCCGGAGAAGAGAGTCAGTGTATCTCGAAAGCTCGCACAAATAAAAGCATTTCGTTAGCCACAGAACGGTTATCATCTATTTATTTTTTGATTATGAAGCTCGGTAACACGGTACTGATACCTCACATGTATAATGATATATATATATTATTATATATATATATATATATATATATATATATTATATATATATATATGTATGTGTGTGGCAAACCACATGATCAAATTTCAAAAATTTAAAATACAAATCCCATTGCTTTCTATTTATATTTTTTACTTTGATGTTAAACACCATTTGCATTGGGGACATTTTTTATGAAAAGCCCCATATGCTTTTGTACATGTGAAGGGCAGATTAATTTCAAATAATAGGGAGGAAACTTCTCATGCACTCTCACTGGGATTGAAACATATAAGTGTTGATTACTATGCCACTATGTTTTATTTTAATCTTTTGCAATTTCGCAAAATTTCAGTGCGAAAAAGTAATACAAACCTTTGGAAAATGTGCATCATAGTGTGGAGACTTCAAACATATGGCGCATATTTCTTGTTTGAAATAATTCTGATGCTTCCTCATGTTGAATACCTGATTGATACCATTTAAATTAATATGTAGAGCAATGTGTATTTTGATTAAGATGTTTCGACTTACATGTTTCCGTGACCACAACAAGGTGCAAGATTACAGCCCACATAAACACTTTGCACAACGCGACTCGTCCACAGACCAGCAGCATCCTCTGAGATCAGCCGGCATCAATTTGTGGGATTATTTTATGTCATTGCAATTCAGACAGTATGTGTCCGGCAAAGGCTATCTTGCCATGCCTGCGCATGCGTGGTCTAATACTAATTGTCTTGTATTTTAGTCTTTATTTTATAGCGTCAAAAGTGTACTCTGCGCTTCAAAATAATACAGTACAGGGAATTATAATAATATAATAAGTGCAGCAAAATCAGACAATAGGAAAGGTAATATTATTAATATTATTATAATAGACAAAACTTGGGAAATTATACATTTTGTTAAGCAAAATGAAATCCGTGCTGCGTGAAATAAATTGTGGTGTTGATACATACAGACTAATGTAATGATGGTGATAACACTATTACATCTTCTTAGGGTTTATGCCAAGTTGAACAGTGATGGGTTTTGATGCACTTTTAAAGGATTTTGTGTCAACAGGAATATATGTTTAATACATACCATTTTTTAAAATCGGTACACCAAGCGCCGTGCTTCTGTGCGCCAAAACCAAATGAAATAAAATGATGTGACGCAGCTGCGCAAATGGAGGAATCGTTTACTAACATGGGTACAGAAAAACACTACTGAAATTGAGGTGACATGCTACAGTTATGCCGCCAACAGATTGTTTGCAAGGCTTCGTAATAAAAACCAGTGAGGCTAAGGAAAAATGTTCTAAAAATTACAGCACAGAATTTATCAAAGGAAAAAATGCTCTTGATCCAAATAATAATGTTCCATGATAAATCTGAATCAGGATTTTTGCTTTTGCAGGGGCAGACTTGATACAGTAAATGTTTTTGTCAATTGCTAAGCAATGTTAGAAGGCTTGTGGATTGAGATTAATTTACAATCTTGTCTCTTACCACATAATTAATTACACTGTATAAAGTGTTTTTTCTCTCCCAAGAAATACAAAATATCCCTGAGTAATGAATGGCCAAATTTGTTACAGCACTGAGCAGACATCAAAAGTCTAAATACTGAATGAGAACCAATCCTTTTAACATTTATATCAAACTGTTTACCAATTATGGAACAATCAAACATCCATTTTTTTCTTCAAGTTTTGAACTAAATCTAGAAAAACTGTAATAAAAAATATTGTACAAATGATACCCTTTAGCGGCTTAGAAGGAGATGTCAATCTTCAGAAGCACCTTCTTCAGCCTGGGGTGTTCACCTGTTTTATCATCGTACAAAGGACTGAATGTTAATGTAAGCTTTATGAAGTTTCCTTACCCATTACCTAGGATATTTTTTTTAAGTTTTAGGTTTTAATAGTTAGTTTTAACCTGTTCGGTTTTGCTGTAAGGAATGACATACGTGTCCTGTAAAAGCTTTGCACTTGTCTTGTAATCAATTAGCCATGAATTAAGAGAAAGCCTCTTCTTCTCAAAAAAATAAGCAGCATGGCTTAGGTTTGCCAAATCTGAACAAACCACAAGACTTCTGGAACAATGTCTTTGGACAGACGAGACTAAAGTGGAAGATGTTGGCCATAATGCACAGCGCCACGTTTGGCAAAAAAAACCAAACACAGCATATCGCACAAACACTATACCAACTGTCAAGCACGGTGGGGCTGTAGGGGTGATGATTTGGACTTGTTTTGCAGCCACATGACCTGGGAACCTTGCAGTCATTGAGCGATCAGATAATCCTTCTGTATACCAAAGAATTCTAAAAGCTTGGCCGAAATTGGGTCATGCAACGGACTTACATTCTTTTGACAAACAAAAAAGGAATATAGTATATATAGCTGGCAAAACAAAAATATATGTGTAGCTTTACAAATAAAATAAGACGTCAACAGAGCAATAATAAAATACTCCTCAGAAGCCCTCTAAGAAGGCATGTTTTTCAGTACAACTAGGCCAGCAACCCCACGTAGCGTATGATATCTGTTTATCCTAACAATAGAATGTTCTAGAGTCGTCTCTTTAAAATGGTTTGGAAGAGGGGCCGCTTAACGAGAAAGGGGGAAATCATGTTAGAGTTTGCAAATCTACTGTAAGCGTATGATGGAGGAAGAAGTTGAACAATGATCCATAGACAAATACTTATAAAGGCAACAATTGGTAAATAATGCACAGTGATTTGTCTACAAAACGCCGGCACATGCATTGGAAAGTTGCCCCTAGCTGAAGGCTTAGCAACATTGGGTGCATTGAAGGTAGAATGTTAAGTGTAGACATTTTAGGACCAATTAAATGGTTTAAGAAACTAGCTTCAAATCCCAGTTGCAACACCTTGTGTAACTTGGGCAGTCATTGTATCTCCCTAGTGCCTCAGGCTACCAACAAAGTAGATTGAAAGCTCTATGGGACAGGGATTATTGGCAAGCAAAAAAGCGTTGTGTACATGGGTCAGCACTTAAACATGATAAACAATAAATATAAGGGTTAGGACGATGTTTACATTTTTGAGGTCAGCATTAGCAACCATAAGATTGTTTGATTCTTCTAACAGTTTTTCCACCTAAAATTACTGTACCATGGGTCCATTTAAGGGTTAGTACAACAAAATATTGGGAACAGTGCCACTTATTGCTTCAAAACCATTTTAAACATGGTTCCCTATAGGCTTAAGCTTGCTGCATGGTCACAAATTTAAGCACAGCCAGGGTTAAGATGCATAGCCAGTAAAACCACCCACAGACAACTGTTTCGACCTTAATGGGTCTCATCAATGTGGGGTTGGTAACTGGCTATGCAAAGCTGAAGCAATGAGGATGGGGTTTACCATACTTAGTTAAGTTATGGTGAGTAAAAAAAGTGGCAAAAACCCTCCACAGCAAAGCATAAGCAAATGTAAATATAACTGTATGCTTATTTGCATGTCTTATGCAGGTCTGCAACCTCGCCTTTCACCATTATCACCCAGCACACAGCACTTTCACTGCAGCAAGGGATTCTGGGAAATGACATGCAAAAGAGCACACAGTGCCACATTTTGCTTCAAAACCATTTTAAACATGGTTCCCTATTGGCTTAAGCTTGCTGCATGATCACAGCTTTAAGCACAGCCAGCAAGCTTAAACCTATAGGGAACCATGTTTAAAATGGTTTTCAAGCAAAAAGTGGCACTGTGTGCTCATTTGCATGTCATTTCCAAGAATCCCTTGCTGCAGTGGAAGTGCTGTGTGATAATGGTGAAAGGCGGGGTTGCAGACCTGCCTAAGACATGCAAATGAGCATACAGTTATATTTACATTTGCTATATGCTTTGCTGTGGAGGGTTTTTGTAACTTTTTTTACACTACCCACAAGGGAGGCCTACCCACATACCGTTGGGGAACACCCCCCCCCACCCCCAGTACCCACAATAAAAACAATACAGTTACCCATAATAAACATCATTATATTTATTAAATACATTACCCACCCTCTGTGCCCCCCCCCATAAATACAAGATTTATCCTTTTACAAACAGGGTTCATAACGCAGCCCCACGCGAGTCCCCGTTGGGCTGGCGGGTCACCTGAGCCTCCTGCCTCCTGAGGAAGTTGTGGTGTAACACAGCGAAACGCGTTGAGCCAATTCCTGCAGCCTGCACAGCTGCCCAGAAGGAGAAGGTGCCGAGTCTGCGGTTCCCCTGCTGTCTGCCAACCTCTGTATGTTCCGGATCGGAAGCCGTCACCCTTGCGCCGGAAGTGACGTCAGACGCCAGTCATCGCGATACGACGAGGAGGACTGGGAGTTGCAGCAGCTAGAGGCTATCCACATAGACGCCGGTTTCACCTCTAAAGTAAACGCTACGTGTACATTGTTTATGTACTTATTGTAAGTACAACTTTTAACCCCGCTTTTAATACAAACTGTTTTTGTCCGATCTGTACCATGGTCTTTCTCTATTTTTCCTGTGGCATGTGTACCTGAGTGAGATCTCCTTCACCTCAAACTCGTGAAGATCCTGTATTTGCAGCCTGCTACACACCACCTTACTTTGCAAAACGCTTTATATACACCTACTTATTGTAAGTAGACACTCTATAGAGCCAAGATAACTCAGAATTCGCTTTATCACAACATATTGCACTATTATATTTCCTTTTATTTTTTGGATGTTCCTGCGACTTTTGCTCCCTTCCAACCACCTGTATCCAGGCATGAACCATGGCTGGGAAGGCAAACGCAACGGGGCTTGTCTGAGGTGAGGAGCGGCGCATTCCAGGTATCTGCCAGGTACATACTGGGTATTTGCTCGAATAAAGTGTGTCGCAGCAGTACATTACAATGAATTTCCTTTAATAATCCTAACTGATCTTACAATCTAAATCATCAAATGCCAATGAAAAACCTCACATTCCAATCAATACATTGCATTTACATTGTATAAATGATGCATAAAATCTATGCACCATATACATTCTGCAAATGAATGTGAACAATATCATTGCAAGCCAAATACAAACACAGTACCTCCAAACAAGTCAACTATTTTAAGCAATCAAGTAAACAAAAATCAATTAGCAATCATTATTTACATCCCTAAACAATTGACAGTCCATCCTGAACAATGAAACAATTAACTAATTCACGCCTGGAGCAGAACAATTTAGCATGTGAAAAAATATAAGTACCAACTTTAAAACCAAGGCTAACCCTGAACACAAGCACACAATATCAACAATTACATCTATCTAATTTTAAAATACTTTAAACACACAATAAAGCATAGCAGCATAGACAAATTATTTTAAAACACATGAAAGAAAGCTTTTAAAACAACATCATTTCTTACCCTGTATGTATATATCTCTCTAGACATATATACATACATACAGTTGCAAGAAATGATATACCACAAAAAAAAATACACATGTTAAAAAAGCTTTTAAAAAAATTAACAAGTTAAATAAAATAAATTTCTTTAGTTCACTTACCACCGACTCCCGTTGCGCACCTTACTCACGAACCAATCCACCAGGCACAGGAACCCATAAAATAATAAACCATACAAAAAAATAAACATTAAACTAAAAATCCAAATCAATCCACGGGTCTTCTAATTGTAATCCATCTTCATCTTCATCTGTATTATTCTTTCTTCTATCTTCTTCTTTCTTCTTTCCATCTTCGGCCACGCCCTGGTCTTCTTTCTTTCTTCTACGGAGGTCCTTCCTCCTCGGCGTCTGGCTTCAAAATGAGATGACATAGGCTTTTAAAGGCCTATGACGTCACATTTTCGTCATATGGTTCCCACGGCACTGATTGGGCCGTGAAAACCATGTGTTTTGGCCGATAAAAATAAAAATGATGACGTCACTTAAAGGCAATGAAAGCACAGCCAGTTCCTCTGGTCCCAGTTCCTACCTTGTCGCTGCACCTTTCCCCAGCGCACCTTTCCCCAGCGGTGCGCGACAGGTTTTCAGGCAGGCAGGGGAATTTGAGATTGGCATTTGCGACCGAGGCATGGCCACGCCCCGGCCGGCGGTTCGGCCAATGAGGGCGAACAAGCTGCGGGACGTCATGGCCACGCCCCGCAAAACTACCGCCACGCCCCCTCCCGTCTCAGACGTTCTCTCTCCCCTCAGTCCGCAGATCGCGGTGTAGCGCTGTGCACGCGCCGCCCCAACCCCCCCGCTGGGCACGCGTGCCACAGTGCTGACTGGGGACTCAGCCTAAGTTGTTAACTAGAATGATAAGCAACTGAAAAAAACAAAATTAAAGTTAACCTGTTTGCTGCTGTTTGGCAAACTATTTATTACTGGAGCACAAATGTTTGGGACTATACCTGTCACTAGGATCTACGTGGCAGGTGTTAATGGATCGCGGGATCTGTTCACTAGTTCCCGGCATATACAGTATAAAGGTAGACCTCTGAGGTAAACCTTTAGATTTGCAGGAACGTGAGGGAGTGGAAAACGGGATCTGATTGCCCCTGTATGTCGTTGATTTGACTGAAATAAATATTTTCTTCTTACTGTTGTGAGTAAGTACAGGGGCTAAGAAATAAGCATATTAGGTCTTACAATTGAATACTGTTCTTACGTTCCTAGTGGTGGTAAAAACGCTACTGTATGTCCCTATTCAGATCTCTGTAAGGTGGAGATGCTAATGCATGAAAGTATATACATAGCGGACACATTTGTAACCAAGATACATTCCTTTAAATCGCAACAAAAGAATTGAGCTTCTGTAGATGTATGGAAACACTGTAGCAGTATATCGTACTAAATCAAATTGATTATATTTGGAGGAAAAATCATGGCTCTTATGCTCATGCTATGTGTTCTGTCTTTGTCTTTGTGGTTGTCAACCAGAATGTATTTGTTGCCTTTGCAGCAAAAAGTGTTTTTCACTGGGGAGCGAATGCTCGGGACATTGCCTGTCACCAGAACCTAATTGGCAGCTGTTCATTTTGGCAGAGGATTGCGGAGTGTTTTTTTTTTGCATGTTCCCAGTGTATATGAAGGTAAATTCTGATTTTACATGAATTAGTAGGAACGAGATAGAAATGCCACTGTATGATTACTGATAGATACTGAAAATACGTTTGTCCCACCGCTGTGAGTGAGCACAGCAGATAGGAAACAAGTATAATCAATCTTTCAATTAATTAGTGAGATACTGGTCCTCCGCTTCTAGTGATCATACAGTAGATACTAGCAGACTATGCTGTGTCCCTATTATAATCCTAATAAAAGGGAAAGAGATACCAACGCATAAGAGTATAATCATAGTGAATCCATTTAATGGTGGAATAGAAGGTTGAGGCTGATTGTATATATAGAAAGCTCAATAGGTATTTATTAGAGTACCACTAAGGTACATAAAAATAAATTAAATGAAATTTCCTCTTATCTAGATAGTACTTAATTGTATTTGGATGCCCTATTTAAATACTATTGCAATAAAATTGTTTATTTTAAATTAACTCATTATACTACTGTTGTGCACCGTGAAGGGAATTATTTTCTCTCCAGTACCCCAGTGTACTTTTGCTGCTCTTAGGCTAAGGCCCCGCTGCCTCAGAACACGCGCCCGCACTGCAGACAGGCGGCGCGTGGAGAGGCACTTGACCGCTATATGCGGTCTGTAGGGAGCGGCGGCCGGGGGGTGTGGTTTCAGTGGAGGGCTGCAGTGGGGGTCTCCTGAGCTGCAGGAGGGAGCCCCCACATGCCCTCTGCTGCTCTCCGTGCTACTCCCCCCTCCACATGCCCTCTGCTGCTCACGTCCGATAGCACCACCCCCCTCCCCTCCAGTGGATGGCTGCAGCGGGGGTCGGTCTCCCGGGCTGCAGGAGGGAGCTGCTGCTGGCTGTATGCTGGAAGGTAAGCAGCCCCCCCCCCCCCACAAATGCCCTCCTCTCCATGCTGATCCCTCCACACGTACGTACACACACACACACACACACAAACACACACACACCCTACCTTGTGGTGGAAGCTCTCTGTCAGCTCCCGCTCCCGCCCCCGCCGCTGATAGGCTCATCAGCGCAGCAAGTGATGTGTCACCGCTCGGGATCACAATTTTCTTGCATCCCCTGGCGGCTGACGCGTCACAGCGCGTTGTGAGCCGTGCAGCAAAGGGGGGACTGGGACCGGCTAGGAAAGGATACAGCTGCTGGTGAGGAACGCGCATGTGGCCGCGCGCGCCGCTGGACGCAGCGGGACCAAAGCCTTAGCCTTTCCAAGGCAGCACACAGCATACAATCAACAATCAGGTTTGAGCGAGATCTTCTATACCTAACCCTCCAGAACCTGAAATAGGACTTTGCGTAGTGATGGTCGTTGAAGAGGAGGACTATTGAATCTGGTAGTGCTGATTGGCCGGCAAAGCCAATTACATAAACAGGTACCTCACTGGTCCAGGTTAGGGGAGCGCTGAAGATCTCAGATGAACATGTGGAGAAGTGAAAAAAATATAATGGTGTAGACAATAATAAAAGTGTGAATCCAAACTGTGGTGTCTCAGGTTTCACTCACATATTACTTCTGTTATAGAAGGCATATCAGAGAACCATCTCTCTCTGATAAGAGCTCTTTACAGGGACCCATACGTAGATGGCTGTAGTAGAAGGTAATCCTTAAGTGATGTGCTGTATATGTGGTAGGATCCTTATATATCCCTCTCAGGAGATGGAATAAAGAAAAGAGCACACAATAGTGTAGTATGCTTAAGAAAATTCTATTGCATATCATAAACATACAGATATTACACTCACATTCTGTAATGAGGAACAATTCATGGGAGAGAGTCACTGGTGCACATGAGGGACACGCCGTTCGTGCTGCTGCCTCATCCGCTTCCGCGTGCGTCACACCTACGTCACGTCCTGTGACGACTCGAGTGAGGACGGAAGGAACTTCTCTGGATAGTCAGCATTCAGTGGCTCTCAAACATCAGATTCTACGCATTTCATAATGGCTTCTTCAGGAATCATCTTCAGGTTATGACACTGCTGGCTTCCTGAACACATTCGCCACACTGTGTCTGTGCGCCTCAACGCCGGCTAATCCACCCCTGTAACGAGTCACGGAGGAGTGACCGCTCTCAACGGAGGTAGTGCTAGTTTGCTGAGCACACCTGAAGTGTTGCGTTTGGAGTTCTATCCTGTGTATATGCTTTACACTGGTGCTGTACATGCGGAGAGTACACACATTCTTTCCTGTAACTATGGACTATACACCACTCTGGAACCTTGAGACCCTCTGATGTGGGGAGTTTCCCTTGATGAGACGAATACTCCATGACGGATTGATTGCACCATCTGTGGGAGATACGACCACTCACGAAGAACTGAGACGGAGTCCTGAGACGATCACGGGCCACTTACCAGAGGGATCTGTTCCTGTTTACTGCTTTGAGTGTCGCTAACTGGTAACTTGTCTGTTTAACACACTCAATGCTCATGTTCTTACTCCCAGATGTACGCAGATAACTTACCCTGATTTTATTGTCAATATATTTTGATATACTTCACCATTTGCGTTCTTTGCACTGTTTTTTGTTTCCGTTTCTCTAGTGTTTGGGGTTGCTGTGCCACCCCTTCATTACAGCTGCAGACGCATTCACGATATAAATCACGGTTATTGTATGTATTATACATTTTATATTGTGGTACTCTCACTAAGTGGTTACAGCTTTAGTGTATGTGCTAGTTTTACTTATTACTTATTGTCACGTTGTTATTATTAGTGGTGAATTAGATGTGCACTTAACTTCGGTATTAGCTCACAGAATACCCTCCCTTTCATAAAAATGAGAGCACCTGGAACCTGCAAAACCCATCTCTACAGCCATTGACATTAAGCGTACCTATTCGCAAAGCCATTAATTGTCAGAAGTAAATCTTGTGCTTCCCACCGCTTGAGGTTCTGAACCCTAATACCTAGTAACATCATGTACTATACATATGTTAAGAAGAATACTATTACCTATCAGTCTCAAAATAGGTAATTGAAGGGTGGCTGCCAAATCTAACACTGACCACCAGGTCACTGCAAAAGCTTGTAACACAAAAATGGATGAGATGCCTATATGCACATATTATTGCAAGCAAACAGATGAAAACATAATTAATAAATAATATACAACCATATTCTGATGTTGGACACAAATTCCATACACTGATGTTGGACACAAATTCCTTGGGACATCCAATGATGAAGATGGTTCAAGGGCATGGAAGACAAAAAGAAAAAACATACATAGTGTAATACTATTAAAAATAACACTAATACTGATAAATGAAAATAGGTGGTCAAACTAAGTTGAACTTAGACCTAATGCTGAAACCTGACATACAGCAAAAAACCTATAGAAGCCTCAGAGAATACAAAAAGGTGATGAATACTAAATAATAAAAAAACACATTTATTAAAATTATGGTAAAATAATAGCTATCAATAGCAGCATTGAGCAATGTGTGCCCATAAATCTCTCAGCTGCTTTAGATGCATTTCCCACTTACTTACGGAAGAGGGTTAAGAGCAGTGGATAGGATTGGAGAGCGTCCCCTCTCATAAGTGGCACATCTACTGCAGGGCAACTGCTGACATCTGTGGTCTGGGGATCCCCAGACCACAGATGTCAGCAGTTGCCCTGCAGCAGATCACCTTTTTGTATTTTCTGATGCTTCTATATCCGAACACCCACCACATACAGTGGCGGCCGCCTTTAGTCTAAAGCGGCCGCCACCGCGGGTATTTTTAAACCGCGTGCAGACGCGGGCTTTCTTTTTCTTTTCGGCGCCGCAGGCGCTTTTTTTGTTCAGTGCCATTAGCGCTGATCGGGAGAAATGGCTGCGCGCGACCGCAAGATGCGGCTGGCGCGCGGCCAAGTTCGGCGGCTGAAAAAAAAAACCCCGAATAATTGCGGGTAAATGTTAGATTAAAGGTGGCCAGTACAGTACATATATTTATGTCAAAAGGAGTGTTGTTGAGTGTGACCAAATGTACTCTATACAAGAAAAAACTAAAAGCCCCAATGCAAAATCTAAATGACAAAGTATATAGTCAAATACTTATCTGTTTGTCTTCTAATAAGTATGGGTGATTTCGTTAAATTCTAGACAAGTATCTTAATGTTTCAGCTGCTTTCCAAGCTCTGCACAGAGCTATTGTACTGTTTGATTGGCCCTTTCTCTAATGTCCTGCATCAGCATCTCCATTTTGCTGCTGGTACTACCAATGTTACAGTATGGATATTATCATTGCCCACCTCTATCTATTGATGCACAGTACATTCCATTTATCAAATTTAGCCAGCCCTCTTTAAACCTTGCACAAGCCCTACGACGTGTTATCCCTTCCTGACAAAACGTCTGGGACCTTCTACATCCAATAGTCATGCCACCATCCTAATTCATGTCTGGGACTCATCTGGATGTTGTGAAAAATAAGTTAAATTAGGATAATGAATGATGGAAACACATGTATTGTACTGTCATGAGCCTTTCAAATTGACAATAACCATGGTCCGTTCAGGATTTAATAAGGGTTGATGTTACAAATGAGGAGGATGAATTTATCAAGCTTTAAAGTATAATATCTCCCTTTAATTATGTGCCTCATTTGAAGAGCTGGTCTACATTAACACTCTATACCAGAGTAACGTGTATTCAGCTATCAATTGTTTTTGAAGTATGCTTTGTTTCTATTATACAAGGGAAATAAAGAAGCTAGTCTGTGATGCTTTTGTTAAATGGTTGAGATGATTTTCAATGTACACTATTGAAATAGAACGTATTATACATCTAAATATTTTTTTACTCAAGAACTTACCAATCATTAATTTTGATAATAAGGGTTACTTTAATCAGTCCATCCTATATGTAAATATACTGTACACCACTCTAAATGTTTAATTTACAAGATTTTTTTTGTATGTTAAAAGGTCACCACTCATGTTTTTATATATTTATGTAAATAATTGTTAAGAAGAATGAAAAAAATTAGGGTCTTGATTCTGTAAAACCAGTCAGTCTGTGATTTGCAAAGTGTATTAACACATGAAACTGAGTGCAAGTTATTACAAAAAAAATGTCCAATATCAAGCTACTGAAAAGGAGATCCAAGGCACTGCGGGTTTGCTGAATATATACATTTATTGTGCCACACAACATTTCGACCTTGAAGGTCTTTATCAAGTGCCTGTCACTTGATAAAGAGCATCACTGTCGAAACGTTGTGTGGCACAATACATTTTTCTATTCAGCAAACCCGCAGTGTGTTGGATCTCCTTTTCAGTAGTTCAGATTCCGATTACAAGGACAGGTGCCCATTGAACCAGCAGCACCGGTAATATTGAATGTATTATTTAATTGTGGTGTGCAGCATATCACTTCTGTTTAGTCCAATACAAGCCACATTGAAATGCATGTCTAGTTTAAATTCAATTTAAATTATCTTTCCTACTAAAAATGTTCTAGGTCAAAAGTCAGTCATTGTATCGATGATGAGGAAACAAAGAAAATCTTAAAATGATGTATAATATGATAGCAGATATTGCAAACAAATTGGTACACGCACACCTGCAAAATATATTACCGAAATTATTGCTTTGTTTCAATGTTCCAGAGCAAATTAATCATAATAGAGTCATTGGGGCCTATTCTAGTACTGTAGGTTCGATAACTAACTCATCGAGCATTTGGAGAACTTCTCAAACGAGTTGGCACAAAGCTCTGATAACATGCCAAATTTGCTTTGGAAGTACTTCTTCTCAATTGGTAGCTCTCCTGCTCACACAAGCTGAGTGGGAGCTCATAAATGCTCAAACTCGCATTTTTTGAGATATCAAGCAATTCAGGTAGCTTTGATAATCACATCATGGCTGCAACTTCCAAGCAAATCACAGGTTCTGATCTCTCCACTTCAAGGGTGGCACGATGGGATCCACGATGTGTCTTAGAAGAACAAATGTATTTTTACTGCATCGGATTGAAGCCGGTTTCTCCAGAGCTAACACACATTAACACCAGCTTCGGTGCCCCCCCGCTTCAATCCTATGTAATACAAATACATTTACGGGCAGCTTCATAACCTTAGCGGCTAACCAATAAGGTAATGAAGGGATTAAATACCAGTTCCCAGTTTATTGGGGGTAGAGGGAGTGGGTGAAGTGGTATTTGGCCAGTTTGGGTGTTTATGCCTACCGGGAGGGTTGTGGGAGAAGTAACCCCTTGATTACCTTCTAAGGTTAAGTCTTATCTACGCGACACTACACACGTGTTGCAAATTCTCAGAGATATAGAATGGTTGGCCGGCTACATTTGGGTCACGGCAGATGTAACATCTCTTTTTACTGTTATTGACCATGGTTTGGGCTGCCAGGCTATATCTCGCACACTAGCATTAGACAATTGTATGACTCCAGCCCTTAAGGCATTTTTATTTGAGAGTATCCAATATATTACAACACACACTTATTTTTGTTTTAATTCACAGTATTTCTGTCAGATGTGCGGTACAGCCTTGATACGAAGTTTGTGCCGAGCTATGCCAAATTGTTTATAGGCAGGTGGGAGGAGGATTACATCTGGAACCACTGCCCTCTCTGCACAAGCCTGGTGCTCTGGCGCTACAAAATTGATGATGTGAGTTTTATTTGGTCTGGGAGTCAGGAGCAGCTTGATACATTATTTATCTTAATAGCAACAATATAAACCTCCAGTTCCCATGTCATATGATGCACAACACATACATTTTTTTAGATTCAAACATTTATATTATTGACAACACTATTCAAACAAAGACTTATTTTAAGTCTGTGCAGGCCAATAATTACCTGATGGCGGATAGCCATCATAATCCTCAGTGGATTGACAATATACCCAAAGGCCAGTTCGTTCGTCTGAAACACAACTTCTCTGATCATGAGACATTTACTGCTCAGGCTTACAAACTGAAAAACAAATTCATTCATAGGAAATATTCTGCTCGCCTATTAGATAAAACATTGGAACAAGTAGGACAGATTGATTGGTCACCATAATTAGAATATATAAATAAAAATAGTCAACAGTCCACTGAGTTTAAAAATCGTTTTTCATTCATCACACAATATAATCAAATGGCTCAGAAAATCAGGAAAATCTTCAATAGACATTGGCCGATCCTACTCAGGGATGATACGCTTGCACAGATTCTTCCAGAAAAACCTAGTATCATTTTCACTAAAGCCACTAATTTGAAATCCAAGTTAGCACCTTAGCTGTCCACTTGCACATCCTACATCATCCTCGTCCAATACCTCTAGAGGTCTCTTTACTTGCGCTGCATGCACAGCTTGTGCATATGGCGTGACTAGAAAAACCTTTAAGTCTAATGTCACTTCCAAGGTTTATTCAATTAAATAATTTATTGTAAGGATCCGTGATGGCCTGCGGCGCCCTCTCCACTGTGCTCACCCACCTCAACCTGCGATCGGGTGCTCTGTCGACCCTTCCTCCCGCGGGTCTGTAGGTGTCGTCCGTCTGCATCGCTTCGCGCGCAGACCCCGCGCTGGTGGAAGCACTGGTCCTGCCTCCAGGCTCCGTCCTCCCAGTGACATTAATGGCGTGCAGCACGCACACGCTATGCGCGGACTGCACACTCACGCTGAATCAGGGTCTGGCCTCTGTCCATTATTGAGAGAACAGGAAACGGAGGGCAGAGCACAGCCAAAAAAACTCCCCCAGGCAAGGTAAGTGCAGTAAAAACTTATATTTATTAGCACATAAGGGTTAAAAAACACATTGTCTTGTCATTTCTGGTATTGCATGTAGGTTTGGATGGACTTCTTTATGTCAGAGCACTCTGAATCATATTCCATTTTTTGGTTGTCAACAAGACAATTGAACTACATGGATAGACAGAAATAGCCCAATGTGCTCAGAAATGTTGTAATGAGAATAATCCAGTAACTTCTGTTAATGCAGACCTTTATTTATTATGTTTATATGTATTTATTATAGCATGCCTGCAAGTGATATTTACATTTCAACACAAATTATGAATTCTAAACAACCCAAATGTTTCTGTCTCCATCATTTATTTCTAGTGCAAGCTGTCAGGGGAATCTCTAACATTCTAAATGTGAAGTGGCTACAAGAAAAAACACAGCAAGTGAAATTAACCATGTCCTGAAAAAGCTGTGCAACCCAATCAAATTACTGACAATCAATTGACCTACAGATGTAATCAGGTGTTAAAGGGTGCTACAATATTTTTAAACTGTTTTACAATACAAACCCTCTCAGTACACTTGTAACATATCAGATATGACACTCCAGTGGCTCTTGCTATGTACATGTACTGTACCAGGTACCTCATGGACATTCAGTCCCCTGTGCATCCAGTGGGACTTTACTTCAACCTCTGCCAGCTGAATTAGTTGCTCTGCACTTCATTGAAATCATTCAGATTTATTTCTATTTTAAAATAAATAGATGTTAGACTAAAGTGAGGGTGCCCTCTCCTCTTTCGCTTAAATCCTGCCCTTCTATGCCCCAATGTGGACAGGACAGGGAGCAGGGACACCCTCAAACAAATTGTTCCCCCATTATATGTCTCCCCAATGGTTCTCTATCTTTTGGGGTAATTGGTAGGGACTGGTGAAGAGGTGGGGAAGGCCCTTTTTAGGGCATATCCTAGACTGCTCCATTCGTTAGAGGCTGCCTCAAGTGCAGATCTTGCCCTCTCCAGGCCCTGGTGATGACTGACAGCTCTACTTCTGATGGGATTCTTCAGCATATGTGGTCAGTTGTATGTGTATTTTCAAGATATACTGTGTGTATACTTTTTCTTGCTTCATTCATTGTAACATCGGCGGAAGAAGAGATCAGTGTATCTCGAAAGCTCGCACAAATAAAAGCATTTCGTTAGCCACAGAACGGTATCATCTATTTATTTTTTGATTATTGAAGCTCGGCTAACACGGTACTGATACCTCTACATTGCACACACACATACATATATATATATATATGTATGTGTGTGTGCAAACCACATGATCAAATTTCAAAAATTTAAAATACAATATCCCATTGCTTTCTATTATTATTTTTTTACTTTGATGTTAAACACATTTGCATTGGGGACATTTTTTATGAAAAGCCCATATGCTTTTGTACATGTGAAGGGCAGATTAATTTCCAAATAATAGGGAAACTTCTCATGCACTCTCACTGGGATTGAACATATAAGTGTTGAGTACTATGCACTATGTTTTTATTTTACATTCTTTTGCAATTTCGCAAAATTTCAGTGCGAAAAAGTAATACAAACCTTTGGAAAATGTGCATCATATGTGTGGAGACTTCAAACATATGGCGCATATTTCTTTGTTTGAAATAATTCTTGATGCTTCCCTCATGTTGAATACCTGATTGATACCATTTAAATTAATATGTAGAGCAATGTGTATTTTGTATTTACAGATGTTTCAGACTTACTGTTTCCGT
>WSYH01010642.1:0-22707 GCA_036426205.1 Ascaphus truei | reverse complement strand
AACTTCAGTCCTAGAAGATTGACCGTTTAAAGGGCTACTGTACATGAAACCAAAGTGTGTTGTGTTCCCTTGCACACGCACCTGTGTTTGATAAGTGGATGTTTTTCACATCTCTTTGTCTGAAGAGGTAAATCTATATACTGTACAGTGCTGTATGGAGAAGGAAACTGGTAAACAAACAGAGCGGAGCACAGTGGGCTGTGAAACAATACATACGCAGTACTGTGAAACAATACATACGCAGTACTGTGAAACAATACATACGATACTGTGAAACAATACATACGAGTACTGTGAAACAATACCATACGCGTCAGTACTGTGAAAATACCAGACTGTGAAACAATACATACCCGTTAATGTGAAACAATACATACGCAGTACTGTGAAACAATACATACGCATACGTGAAACAATACATAACGCAGTACTGTGAAACAATACATAGAGAGTACTGTGAAACAATACATACGCAGTACTGTGAAACAATACATACGCAGTACTGTGAAACAATACATACGCAGTACTGTGAAACAATACATACGCAGTACTGTGACACAATACATACGCAGTACTGTGACACAATACATACGCAGTACTGTGACACAATACATACGCAGTACTGTGACAAACCATAATACGCGTACTGTGACACATACATACGCAGTACTGTGACACAATACATACGCAAGTACTGTGACACAATACATACGCAGTACTGACAACATACGCATACTGTGACACAATACATACGCAGTACTGTGACACAATACATAAGCCTACGTTACACACTATCACATCGCTGGCTATCAGTATAACCAACCACTACAGTATAAGACATGTCTCACTGCTCCTAGAAGAAGCGCAGTAAGTGTCATTGGCTGAAGTGCCCCATGCACACTGTACTGACTCTCTCTCAACTCCCTACTGTTGTATAAGGAGTGTATCATTATTCAATGAATCTCTATTACCTCCTCCCTATGCCGCTGATTCAAGGCTGCAGCAGAGTAGCACCGAGTGCAAAGTGCACACCTAGCAAAGAAGCCAACAGATCTTTGGTTTGCATAAGATGTCTTTTATTCTGCACGTGCAGCCTTACAAAATGTGGTGTTAATAATGGGTTTAATGAATACTCTGCTACACGGTTATCAGATAACAGGGACATTCATTGTATAAGTTATCTTCTCAGCTAGCTTGCTAGCCGGGTTTGTTATCAGCCCCGTCAGAAAAGGCAAAATACAGGAGAAATAATAATGCGCTGAGAAGCAGAATTTCATAAATCTCATCATACACCTGCACGGCCAATGTGAGTCGTGTAACTCCTCTATAACTGCAAACCAATGCCAATGTGGCCACACTGGACCACAGCTCCTTGATACGGCCAATGGGATCCTCGCTTTGCCTCCGCCATTGCCTCCAAGTGGTGTGCTGATACAAAGGGTTATTTCTAAAGTCTTCTGGCTACAAAAACTAGGGAGAACCGGCAGCAGATTTATGGAAAGAAATACTCCAGTTGCTTGCAATGGGATACCGCGTAGGGGATAAATATGGGGCTTTTGTTTTTTTTACTGTTTTTGCTCGGTTTTTAAAAGCCGAGAGACCTTGGTAAATATTCCCCGTAGATCTGTTATTGTCCAGGGATGTACTCGCAGTTCTCAAAACTCTTGCTTATCACAGGACATATCAATGTTGAATAAGATAATAGCGGGCGCCAAGGCACATGGAGAGCATGCCAGAAGAGAGGAGAACGACGGACGAGCTGAGGAGAAGAGAAGAGAAGAGCTATTTTCGTGGTTACTGCATCGTGCATGCTGCAAAAGATCGGGCAGACACTTCATTTTGGAAGAGCAAACGACGTTTCCGGACGACCCGCGAGAAGGGATCTGGATGCACTGGAGTTTTCGTGTGAGAGTTTCCTTAGCTGAGTTCGATCGCACTTATTTCGATAGTGATCCCTGTGCAGTACCTGTCTCGCCTCCCTCTTCCATGTGTTTACGAGACGTGGGTCCCGCTCCCCCCCCTGAGGAGTATTTGGGAGAGCACCGCGGTTGGCTTATGATTAGATGATCTCGAGGCGCTGTGATCCTGAATGAATGAGGGAGTATGTCGTTGTGGTAGAAGATAGGACCAGAGCTTTCCGCGTCATAAGATTTGACTGTAGACAGCATTGGATCGGTCATGCAAAGTTGCACGAACGCAAGCACGAAATTGATTATGTGAGACGGATGTAGTAGACTTTGAGGTCTTGGATAAGACGAAGTATACGTACTTGTCTGATTCGCACCTCAAGAGACTTGATAGATTGTGAGTTTCGGAGTGCATTGAGCACCGGAGAGCAATTAGTGAAAATTCATTGACACTTGACGATGAGGAGAGAGCCCTGAGAGATGTGAGAGAATTACCCCCTTGGACGGCAAGTAGCCAGTACGCGCTTATTCTAAATGAGAGAGGAGACTCCCCGTATGAGAGTTTTCTCTCTATCGAAAAGACAGTCACCAGATGAGCTCGAATCTCATCCATTACGCAGCGACCATGCAGAGCCTCCTTGTACTAGCAGCGTGGACGCATTTGCGATCTAGTTGACTGTCGCAGGATGCCAGAGAGGATGTCTACGATCAGCCGTCAACCTTTCGCTTTGGAGTAGCATATTCTGAGCGAGCGAGCAGGGATCTCGTTTGCTTGAGTTGATTCATGATCGACGCACACTGATTGAAGAGAAGGAGCCTCGTATGGCGTAGACCAGTGAATTGGAGGCTGTCTTTTAGCTGATAATGTCGGATGAGTCGGTACCGCCGATTCGACCCGCTACTTCTTTTCACAGCCCGAACAGAGTACGACCGCTGACTCTTCCTGCGGCCCCCGCATCTTCCTCCTTTTGATGATCTCGCTAGCTCAATGGAGAGTCAGTTGTGCCTTCTCTCGATTCGGCAGCAGGCGAAGTCCCGAGCACTCGATTGAGTTGCATTGTTTGTACCTTTTGGAGAGACGAAGACTTCGAGTACGAGAGGTCGTCACCATTCGAGGTGACGCGAGACAGATGCGAGATTCTTACACAGAAGGGTTAAACCTGAGAGATCCTGCAGGATACGATGCCCGAGCACCGGACAGATCGAGGATTGCGGGCCTTGGAGACGCCGATTGATGAGCAGACTGGCACCGGATTACGAGAGTTTGTAGCGAGGAGCGAACTTGTGACCTGTGATTGAGAGTGATCTGTTAGAGAGGAGAGAGAAGACGAGAGAGAGAGTGATAAGAAGGAGATGGAGATCGAGGAGAGAGTCCAGATGGGGAGATGTGCACTGAAGATGCGAAGAGTAGATTCGCCGAGAGAGAGCGATCGACGAGGAGAGAACGAGAGAGAGGAGAAGATGAGAAGAGAGAGAGAGAGAGAGAGAGGAGAGGGGGGGGGGGAGGAGAGAGAGGAGAGAGAGAGACGAGAGAGAGGAAGAGGAGAGAGGAGAGAGAGAGGAGAGAGAGAGAGGAGAACATGTGCATTTAAAAAAAAATACTGGGCCATCTGAATGTTAATAACTCGCGGATCGCAGATTAAAAACAGTTATCCAGGGATGGTTTGACAGTAATAGACGCATGAGAAAGAGAGATGATGGAATATGTAGAGGTTTTTTCCATGGGCCCATAAAGGAAGTTTCGTTAATGATGCTACTTCACGAACAGTCCTTACACACCCTAGCTGACTAATATACCTGTACACGGCCGCGTGAGAATCACTCCAGTCAACACCCAGGACCCCTGTGTTTGCTTTTTTCTGCAGCTACATCCCAAACATCTAATCCGTGCCTTGTATTCGATGCAGCTCTATTATGCAAAAGGCTTACACATCCTCCGCAAGAAGTCTGTGATCAAGGAGGGAGACAACTGACAGATACTCATAGATCTATCCATTTTACAATGATGTACATATGTGGGCCTGTTCTGTTGGTTGCAAACATAACCTCACCATGATTTGCCTCCAATACCCTGCAGCGCTGAGCCATGGAATGAAGTAATGGAGAGAAATGCACAGAGTCTCATGTTCTTCATCTGCAACAAATGTTTGTTGACAATTCTAATAATATCTGGTTTCCAGAGAGACTCATCAATTGCCCCTCAGCAGCATATGGGAAGCAAGTTGTTGGTGATGAATAGAGGTGGTTATATAGCGGTTTGTCATGGTATTTATTAGTACATCGCGACTACTGTACAAGTCTTGTGTTCCAAATTCAAAGTAGGTCTATTGTTAGAAGAAACAGCAAACAGTGTTTCAGGTCTTCCGGGGTCTGTTTATCTGAACGTCCCCACGTCGGTACAGTACACTTGTCGCTGTTTCTCTTACAATAAACTGCCGTGAATTGGACAAAGTTGTAAGAAGCGGGTAAGTAGTGATGCACCGGCCTTAAGTGAGCCAACAGGTAAGGGCAGCAGCACCAGTAGCTTCTTGTTTAGGGGGAACATCAGGGCTACACCTACATAAAAAATTAAGCAATTAAGTAACATTGTATCATATAAGGTATTATAATGTGTGATAGAAACACAAGCACAATACCTTGTAACAGACATAATTATGCGCTATATATAAAGTGTGACAGTCCACGAAGATAGAATTTTTTATTACGGGATTGAAGGCGAGGTCTCTGAGTTGACCGAGGCCTACAGAACATGAGCTCTGCAACTATATGACTGGCCATGTTTCATGACATGTTAGCGCTTTAACCCCCAGTGGCTGCCAATGGGTTATTTCAGTCACTTGTAGGTTGGCTATAAAACGTGATGCCTTTTAATAAACAACATGAGTTTTCATACATACAAATTTACTACTGTATGCAGACTAAAAATATGAAACTAAGATGCTTATTCACTACTCAAATGATATTCAGAATTAAATTAGTAGTTATCCCAGATTGCTTGTAGGAGAATGTGCATGCAACCAAACCAATTTGAAACCAAATGGAATTGATGCCAGTGTGGCACTAAGAAAAATAAGCCTCAGCTTAAGGGCCGGCTCAAACAAAAGTGACTAAATACAATAAATCACAGTAATATAGTCAGATTGAGAGCACGTAAATGTGGGCACTTCTTGGTCCTTAATTGTTCAGGATTGCTGGCAGGGTCCCCTTCCTTCACGACGCGTCCGCAGGTTGTAGTCCTACATTTTTATTATTTTCTTTGCCAAAGTAAAATGGACATACTTACACCAGGAGGGTGGGCGCTCAGTTTCTTGTTTGTTCTGCTGCAGAATAGCAAACTTCAAAGGTCAGCACAAACTATCCATCACAATGTTGGCCATTAAAGATAACCCAAAACAACACAAAAACGTCTCCACTTCTATAGGAGCCATACGGATACTAGGACTTTATATAGAGACTTAATTAGCGTCCGGCATTATCCAAAAGAAACCATTATACTGCTATACAACACTTAATTTCACGGTCTTAGTAGGCCTTTATGCTGTGTTTTAACCGATATTTGCAATGAAACAAGATAAGAAGCATCTCTCGTCAGACCTTTAGCCTCATTAAAATGGAATTACAAATAGGAAACCTGTTTTTTGCATTCATGTAAAAGAGGGGTCTTCTTATTTCCATTTTTTTGCCAAAAAGGTGTTAGGACTGCCCCCAGGCACAGAGTGAGGCAGGGCATCAACATTTCAATACCTAACTCTTTACGGCAACGATATGACCTGGATCCTGCCTCCTAAACAGATCCCATGGGGTGAGGAAAGAGCTTTCACCAACAGAGTACAATAAGCACATTGCATGTCCCTATAGACTTCTCTGCGGCTGTGATGGGTAAGAGAGAGCATTAATTTGCTTGTGTTTAAATATTTTACTGGCACCCCAGCTCAGCGCACAAAAACATTTAGTCCCGACAGCAGACTGCAAGGGATCCTGCGGGTACATGAATAATAAAAGTCAGGTGGAATGGGATTGAAGGAGAGTGCAGAAACAATCTCAGATTCTGGCTCCATAAAAACCTTCCTTACCTTACAGTAAACTACAGTATCCAATTGTAGAGGAAAGGAAGGCAGTGGAGCCAATCAAGTGGCAAGATACAGAACTGAAAATCACAATTATGTGTTGAATATCAGTTGGGACTTGATACATTATGTAGTACTTTATCATAGGATGGCTGTTTCTGTCTAATGCTGATAGTGGCAAAAACAGCTTTGACTACTTCCCGTGTGATACATGCAAAGAGTCTTGTGAATGGCCCCGTTAGTAATATGTTTTTATTTTTAACATCAATTACATGTTTACCAACTACAAATGCCCAATTATTTTGGGAATGAATGGGTTACAGTTATAAGTAAGAGGTCCGGCCTGGAAAGAAGAGAGGATGGAGGACCGGCCGGGAGAAGAGGATGGAGGACCGGCCAGGAGAAGAGGATGGAGGACCGGCCGGGAGAAGAGGGCGGAGGACAGCCGGGAGAAGAGGATGGAGGACCGGCCGGGAGAAGAGGATGGAGGACCCGGCCAGGGAGAGAGGATGGAGCCGAAAGGGAGACGAGGGCGGAGAGACCGGCGGGGGAGAAGATGGACGGAGGACCGGCCAGGAGAAGAGGATGGAGGACCGGCCGGGAGAAGAGGACGGAGGACCAGCCGGGAGAAGAGGAAGGAAAGACCGGGCCTGGAGAAGAGGACGGAGGATAGGCGGGGAGAAGGGAGAAGAGACAGAGGACCGGACGGGAGGAAGTTGATGAGGAGAAGGCAGGGAAGAAAGAGGATGGAGTGGAGGACCGGCCGGGAGAAGGGATGGAGGGGACCGGCCGGGAGAAGAGGACGGAGGACTACCCGGGAGAAGAGGATGGAGGACGGCCGGGAGAGAAGACAGAGGACCGGCCAGGAGAAGAGGACGGAGGACTGGCCAGGAGAAGAGGACGGAGGACCGGCCGGGAGAAGTTGATGGAGGACCGGTTGGGGGAGAAGAGGATGGTGGATTTATACAGGAAAGGAGAAGAGGTACTGTGAAGGACGGAAGGGAGACTAGTGAGTGACGCAGAGAGGATTTTTATCACGGAAGGTGGAGAGAAGGGGGGAGAAGAGGGACGGGGAGAGGACGGGAGGAAGAGAGGAGGGAGGACTGGCCAGGAAAAGAGGGATGGAGGAAAGGCCGGAGAAGTGATGGAGGATCCCGGGTGGGAGGAAGAGGATGGTGTGGGATCCGGCCCAGGAGAAGGGATGGAGGACCGAGGGAGAAGTGATGGAGGAACGCTGGGAGAAGAGGATGGAGGACTCCGGCCGGGAGAAGAGGACGGAGGGACTGGCTGGGAGAAGAAGAGGACGGGGACCATCCTCTGCTTTTTACCTTATAGGAAAAGTGAGAAGAGTCATGGGAATAGAGGAGGCGCAATGCTTTTTCTTTCGCCCCTCCGCGTTGAATACGTGGCAGGAGAACGAGGAAGGTAAGAGGACAAGACGGGAGAAGAGGAGGGAGGAGAGGCAGGGTAAGGAGAAGGAGGAAGGAGCAGGGTTATGTTAGCGACAGGATACTGCGCGCGGTAGAGTAGAAAGGATGAGAGAGCGGGTGCGTCGCTTGGCGGTGGGGGGGTCGGGAAGTCCCGCGCGGTAGTGAGGCTGCTGTAGTCTGCGAGCACTGAAGGGGAGAAGTCGAGAAGAGGCCTGAAGGCAGACACCATGACTGAGCTTAGGGTGAGAATAGGAGAAGGTGAAACGTGGGAAGAGTAGAAGAGGCGGGGTGGCGGTGGGCGAGGAGAGAAGAAGAGGAAAGAGGGTAAAGAGGGCACTTGTTCTGACAGGAAGGGAGATAGAGGACGGGAGGAGAGTAAGTGACGGGGAAAGGAGGATGGAAGGAACGGACAAGGAGAAGTAGGATGGAAGAGGACCGGGACGGGAGAAGAGGTGGGTGGCGAGAAATACTGTGTGAGTAGAAGGGCGGAGGACCCCGGCCCGGGAGAAGGACGAGGACAGGCCAGGAGAAGAGGATGGAGGACCGGCCGGGAGAAGAGACGGGAGGCCAGCCGGAGCAGAAAGAGGAACGGAGGGACCGGCGGGAGAAGAGGACCGGCAGGACCGGCCAGGGAGAAGACGGACAGCAGGTAGTGACCGGCCGCGGACGAAGTGATGGATGGACGGCCGGGAGAAGAGGATGGGAGGATTTCCGGCCGGGGGAGGAGAAGGGGATGGAGGAACGGACGGGAGAAGAGGACGGAGACTACCCGGGAGAAAGAAGAGGATGGAGGACAAGCAGGGAGAAGGAAAGATAGGAAAGAGGATTACCCTATCCCCCCTTCTCGTGCTACTTCTCCGCTTTTATTTTCTTCCTTTTTACCTGCTACTTCTTCCTGCCCCTTTCCTACAGGCCAGGAGAAGAGACGGTACAGGATGGACCAGGAGGAGAAGAGGACGGAGGACCGGGGACGGGAAGAAGTGGATGGAGGAACCGGTTGGGCGAAGAGGATGGTGGAACGGTCCAGGAGAAAGAGGGATGGAGGGGGACCGGAAGGGAGAAGGTGTGGAGGAGGACCGGCCGGGAGAAGAGGACGGAGGACCAGCCGGGAGAAGAGGATGGAGGACTGGCCAGGAGAAGAGGACAGAGGACCGGCCGGGAGAAGTTGATGGAGACCGGTTGGG
Source organism: Ascaphus truei (assembly GCA_036426205.1). NCBI lineage: Eukaryota > Metazoa > Chordata > Amphibia > Anura > Ascaphidae > Ascaphus > Ascaphus truei. The sequence goes on along the minus strand of WSYH01010642.1, from coordinate 14,119 downwards.
AGAAGAGGATGGTGGACGGCCAGAGGAAGAGGAGGGAGGGACAGGAAGGAGAAGGTGATGGAGAACTTTCTATTGACGGCCGGGGAGGGAGAAGAAGAGGATGGAGGAACGGCGGGAGAAGAGGACGGAGGATGGTGGGAGAAGAAGGACGGAGGACGGCAAGGAGAAGAGTACCCCGAGAGACGGCCGGGAGAATGAGGACGGAGGACCGGCGGGAGAAGAGGACGGAGGACCGGCGGGAGAAGAGGACGGAGGACCGGACTGGGAGAAGAGGACAGAGGATTCCGGCCGGAGAAGAGGACGGAGGAGGAGAGGACCGGAGGGGACAAGGACGGAGGACCGGCCGGGAGAAGAGGAGGGAGGATACCGGAGGGGAGAAGAGGATCGAGGACCGCCGGGAAAAGAGTACGAGGAATCACGAGGGACGAGAACATTGACTTAGGATGGGAGAAGCCACCTGTCAGGAAGGGTCGAGAAGAGGATGGAGGGGAAAAGGAGGGGCAGAAGAGGAAGGAGTAAGCGACCTAGGGAATGCGGTAGAGACCCTTTCTTTCTCTCTACTATTTATTGTCTCAAAACACGCACAAGTCCACTTTTTCGACAATGCTTCTTTCAGTACTGTTTAAAAAAAAAACAAATAAAAAAAAACAAACCAAAGAAACAAACGACAGAAAAAATTAATAAGAATATATTTTTTTTTATAGATCTTGTTTCCCTTTGGATTCTTTTTCTCCCTATGCGACTCTTGGTAAAGCGTTGCTCCCTTCTGTGTCTGCTTACTTGGCTCTTCTTTGGGAACAATGACACACCAAAATAAAAAACCTCCTCCCTATCTTTCTCCCCCCCCGATTCTTCGCTTTCAATTCCCGCTGTCCCTCCTTTCCCCAGCAGCCTCTTGTTTGCCACGTTTTCATTTTGCCTCTTCCGAGGTTAGCGTCCCTGTTTCTACCTACCTTCCCGTTTTTGTTCTCTCAAAAAAAACAGAAAAAAAAACAAAAACCCTATAATCGTTGCAAAAACCTCGTAGCTTACCGTCTTGTTCGGTTTTCCCCCCACATTCTCTTTTTACTTGCATTAAAAACTTCCCCAGCCTTTGTCTACCTGCTTGTACCTGTTGTCAATCTCCGGCAATTTTCCCTCGACCCTCCTTAAAATAAAAAAAAACTTACAAACACGAACTTTAGTGCGGCCCATCCCGCCGACCTTCCCACCACCTTTGTTGCTTTTCCGCTAGTTTCCCCCCTAACCGTCCTCTTTGTGTAATGTTTCGTTGCACAGCTTTTCGTCCCGTTTCTCTTTTCTGGGATGTTTTCTTTCTTTCCCCCTTCTTCCCGAGCTAAACCCCCTTTTCAAGCAAACCAAACTCAGCTCAATCTGACATCCCCTTTTTGTCAATCTCAATTCATAACAAACTGGTTTACTCTTTGCCGCTCTCCCCTCTCGCCCTCTTCTTTTTCTATTCTAGAATCATCATCCAGTTTATACACCTTCGACCTACCTGTTATCCATTACTACCCAAACTTTATCCAGTTATTTTCTGAAAATTCTGTGATCATAGAACCTACCCACCTTATTCCGCATTTCGTACATCAATATCCGTTATGTTTCAACGGAATGAGATCAATAAATACTAGGATAAATAATGTTTCTAACATGGCAAATAGAAGTTATTCTGCCCCTCACAATGAGTCCAAAAACTTTAATATGTATAAACCGTTAAAGGGGAAGTGTTTTTGAGAAGATTACCCAAACCCATGTCGACTAATCCATTGTAATCAACTCAGGTATCGTATATCATTGTGCCGCCACTACGAATCCTCAACTTAAAACGGCTCTTAGTGTGCGTACCGATTGTATATAAATACCAACTTTGTATAAATAAATTATTAACAGAGTATAAAATAAATAAACTCAATGAATATTATACTAAAGTGGAAAAATCAAAAGCAAATAAAAGTGGATGGAGAGGACCGGTTGGGAGAAGAGGAGGTTTGTGGACCGGCCAGGAGAAAGAGGATGGAGGAAGGAAGGGAGAAGTTGATGGATGACGGCCGGGAGAGGGAGAGGGAGAAGAGGACGGAGGACCGGCCGGGAGAAGAGGACGGAGGACTGGCCAGGAGAAGAGGACGGAGGACCGGCCGGGAGAAGTTGATGGAGGACCGGTTGGGAGAAGAGGATGGTGGACCGGCCAGGAGAAGAGGATGGAGGACCGGAAGGGAGAAGTTGATGGAGACGGACGGGAGAAGAGGCAAAAGAGGATGTGAGGACAGGCATGGGAGAAGAGGACGGAAGGACTGGTTGGGGAGAAGAGGACGGAGAATTAGGGGACCGGCCCAGGACGAAGAGTAGTACGAGGACCGGGCCGGAGAAGAGGACGGAAGGACAGGGCCGGGGAAGAGATGGAGGACCCGGCTGGGAGAAGAGGAAGGAGGACGCGACGGCCGGGAGAAGGAGAAGAGGGACACGAGGATCACGGCCGGGACGAAGAGACGGAGACCGGCGGGAGAAAGAAGAGGACGGAGGACCGGCCGGGAGAAGAGGATGGAGGACCGGCTGGGAGAAGAGGACGGAGGACCGGCCGGGAGAAGAGTACCGAGGACCGGCCGGGAGAAGAGGACGGGAGAGGAACCGGCCGGGAGAGACGGATGGGAGGACCGGCTGGGAGACGAGACGGAGGAACGGACGGGAGAATGGGACAGAGGACGGCCGGGAGAAGAGAGGACGGAGGACCGGCCGGGAGAAGAAGAGGATGAGGACGGCCGGGAGACGCGGATAGAGGACCAGCGAGGAGCTGGACGGGCAAGAGAGAAACCAGCGGCACAGCAGGACGGCCTGGGAGAAGCGTTGCCCCAGCGGTCCGATCCGGAAGTCTTCACTGACTTCCGGTGTCGCCGCTTGCTGCTACAGCACACCTCCGCGGCCGGCCTGCTTGCTCTCGCAGTCCCTGCACCAAAGGCCAGATAGAACCGCGGACACAAATAGGGTTGGTTCGCCTGCACAGTGCTTGGCAAGGGAGAATTTCCCATTCAGGAGTACACACAGCGGGGTCCCTGCGTCTGAATGGGACTCCAGCTGTGTGATCGAAAGGCCGCGCAGTATGAAGAGACGCGCAAGCGAGAAGACTGACTCAGCCACGCTCTATGGCGCGCCTATGACTAGGCGCATCGTGCTGCTTTTATTCTTTTAATAACCTGTGTGCAAGCAGGGGTTCTAGAAGGGGGTCCCTGGAGCGACCGCATTCATTTTAGCCCCGATTTATTTTGTCTTATAATAATGTCCATAAAAAAATCAATAAAGTAAGCATAAAGAATTAATTTTTCCCTTAGTAGACTATCCCGAGCATTAACAAATACATAGGCGCTACTTTGTGTACGAAAGTTTAGAACTGTATTGGCTTTTTCGGCCCACTGTAAGTTTCATTTTAATTAAATTGGGCATTACTGTGAGGCGCTGTGTGCGCTGTGTGCGGCCTGTGTGGCCGTGTGCGCCTGTGTATGAACCTGATATTTCTCGTCTCACATTGCAGCGGTTGCCAATTTTATTGGCGCAGAAACGAGCGAGTTGAGGCCTTCCAGCTAATGAGATGTAATCAAAGAAAATGTGTGCAAAAGGAGACAATGTGTCAAAGTCCGTGGCTGCAGCCAGGAAACTGTCAGTGGCCCAGCAGTCGCTCCCTACCATGACGTGCTCCGTGCACCACGCGTTGATCCCTGCCCCGCGTGATCCCATGCCACGCGTGATCCCTGCCCACGGTGAATCCCTGGCCCAAGCGTTGATCCCTGCCCACGTGTGCTTGTGCTAAACGCATCCTCCCTATGGACACGTACACCCTGCCCACGCATTGCTCCCTGACCACGCATGCTCCCTGATAACGCATGCTCCCGCCATCATATGCTCCCTGACCTCACATATGATCCCTGCCCAAGGCATTGCTACCTGCCCAAGCATGCTCCCTGCACACGCATGGCTCCTGCTGACCATATGACCCTGCTCACACATTGCCCTGCTCCACATGCTCCTGCTCCAAATATGGCTCCCGCCACGAATGCTCCATTGCCCACGCATGCTCCCTGCCCACCGATGCTCCCTGCTGACATATGCTCCTGCTCACACATGCTCCTGCTCACATATGTCCCTGCTCAACACATGCTCCTATCCACGATGCTCCCCTCTCACATATGATCCCTGCCCACGCATGCTCCCTGACAACGCATGCTCCCTGCTGACATACTCCTGCTCACACATGCTCCCTGCTCACATATGCTCCCTGCTCACACATGCTCCCTACCCACGCATGCTCCCTGCTCACATATGCTCCCTGCCCATGCGTGCTCCCTGCCCACGCATGCTCCCTGCTCACATATGCTCCCTGCCCATGCGTGCTCCCTGCCCACGCATGCTCCCTGCTCACATATGCTCCCCGCCCACGCATGCTCCCTGCTCACATATGCTCCCTGCCCACGCAAACTCTCTGCCCATGCGTGCTCCCTGCTCAGCGCGGACACTGCTATTCAAGGTAAGACAGAGGTGTAAAAATGAGGGGGGGATAGGGGTGTAATAAAATGGAGGAGTGGGGGGGAGTGGGGGGGGGGGAGTGATTGAGGTATGGGGGAGAAAGAAGGGGCGAAAGAGAGGGGGTTTGGGGGGAGAGTAATGAAGGGTATGGGGGGAGAGAGAGAGTGAGGGAATGGGGTGGAGATAGCGAGAGGATGAGGGTGGAGAGAGGGGGTGGGGGTGGAGAGAGGGGGGTGGGGGGTCGGAGAGAGAGGGGGAATGGGGGAGGGAGAGAGAGGGGGGATGGGGGTGAGAGAGAGAGGGGTGTAGAGGTGGCGAGATAGGGGGTGTGTGTAGGAAGAGGAGAGGGGTGGAGAGAAAGGGGATGGGTGTGGAGAGACGGGGGAATGAGGGTGGAGAGAAGGGAGGAAAGGGTGGGAAAGGGAATGCGGGGGGCAGAGAGGGGGGCCGGAAAGAGAGAGACCGGCGGGATGGCGAGAGAGGGGAGGGGATCGGGGGGGGGAGGGAAGAGATGGGATGTGTGGAGAGACGAGTGGATGGAGACGAGAGAGAGAGAGGAGGAGGGGAGTGAGGGGAGAGAGAGGGGGGATTCAGAGATGGATGAGGAGGAAGTGACAGAGGTAAAGGGGAGAGAGGGCGCAAGGAAATAGGGGTGAACAACAGAGGGAATGCGGGGTGGAGAGAGAGAGAGGGGGGGCGGGATGGAGGGAGAGTTGAGAGCAGTTGGCACAACCTGGCCTTAAAACTACTGTAATGTTTTTACACGGTAACTAACAAAAAACAGCAGCAAATTCTACAGCAAGCAAGTTCCCATTTCTGTCAATTGTTCCAAATCTCAACGACATGGTCTTGCCCATAATAGCAGAAGGTATCTGGGACAGTGTTATGAAAATTATGGACTATCTTCTCCTTACTAGCAGCTGCCAGGTACCTTTCCAGTCACATTTTTCTGACCATAGTAGTTCAGTTGTATCATATAGCAGTGAGTACAAGTAATGGTCCGTCTTCTGTACTCAGCAAGAATATTTTCCGGGGGGTTCCGGCGTTGTAACCATTTTTTTTGCCAGGAGTCAGGGAGCAGTGAACAGCCGGCTCTGGGGAGTAAAGCCCATCCTGCGTGTACTCAGCCGCCGGCTCTGGGGAAAGTAAAGCCCATCTGCGTGTACCTCAGCCTGGCGGATCTGGGGAAAGTAAAGCCCATCCTGTATGTAATCAGCCCACGCGGCTCGTGGAAGTAAAGCCCATCCTGTATGTACTCAGCCGGCACAGGCTCTGGGGAAGTAAAGCCCATCCTGTATGTACTCCGACGGCCTGCTCTGGGGAAGAGTAAAGCCCATCCTGTGTACTCAGCCGGCCGGCTACTGGAGAAGTTAAAGCCATCATGTATGTACTCAGCCGGCGGCTTCGGGGGAAGTTAAAGCCCCATCCTGATGTACTCAGCCGGCCGGCTCGGGGAAGTAAGGAAGTTAAAGCCCATCCTGTATTGGACTCAGCGGGGCGGTTGGGGAAGTAAAGCCCATACTGTAGATACTTAGACAGACGGCTCTGGGAAAGTAAACAGGAAAGCCCATCCGGCCGTGACGCAGCCCGGCGGCTCTCGGGAAATAAAAGCCCATCCTGTAGGTACTCAGCGGCCGGCTTGGGGAAGAGTAAAGCCCATCCTGTATTTAATCAGCCAGCCGGCTCTGGGGAAGTACAAGCCCCTCTGATGTACTCAGCCGACGGCTCTGGGGAAGTAAAGACCACCTGTATTGTACTCAGGCAGCAGGCGTCTGGGGAAAGAAAGCCCACCTGTATGTTACTCGAAGGACGGCTCTGGGGGAAGTAAAGACCATTCCTGTATGTACTCAGCCCCAGCCGGCTATGAGAAGAAGCACCCATGCCTGCCATGTATCAGCCGGCCGACTCTTGGAGGAAGTTAAAGCCCATCATGGTGTACTCAGCCAGGCCGGCGCTGGGGAAGTAAAGCCCATCCGATGTACTCAGCCGGCCGCCTGGGGAAGTTATAAGCCCATCCTGATGTACTCAGCGGCCGGCTCTGGAGAAGTAGTAAAGCCAATCCTGTAGTATCAGACGGCCGGGCTCTGGGGGAGTAAAAGCCCATCCTGGAGTACTCAGCCGGCGGCTCTGGGGATGGACAGTAAAAGCCCATCCTGTATGTACTCAGACCGGCGGCTCTGGGAAGTAAAGCCCATCCTGTATGTATATTAGCCGGCCGGCTATGGGGAAAGTGTAAGCCCATCCTGTATTGTACTCAAGCCGGCCGGCTCTGGGAAGATAAAGGCCCATTCTGCAGTGCTACTCAGCCGGCCGGCTCTCGGGAATAAAGCCCATCCTGTATGTACTCAGCCGGCGGCTCTGGGGAAGTAAAGACAAATCCTGGTATGTACTCAGCCGGCCGCTCTGGGAAAAGTAAAGCCATCCTGCCATGTACTCAGCCGGCCGGCTTTGGGGAAGAAAAGCCCATCCGTATGTCTCAGCAAGCGGTCTCTGGCGGAAGTTAAAGTAAAGCCATCCTGTATGTACTTCAGCCGGCCGGCTCTGGGGAAGTAAAGCCATCTGTATGTAATCAGCCGGCCGGCTTGGGGAAGTAAAGCCCATCCTGTAATGTACTCAGGCCGGCCGGCCCTCTGGGAGTAAAGCCCATCCGTATGTATCAGCCGGCCGGCCTCTATGCGGAAGTAAAGCCCATCTGTATGTACTCAGACGGCCGGCGCTGGGGACGTAAAAGCCCATCCTGTATGTAACTCAGACGGCCGGCTCTGGGAAGTAAAGCCCATCCTGTATGTACTCAGCCGGCCGTGCTCTGGGGAAAGGTAAAGCCCATCCTTGTATATACCTAGCCGGCCGGCTATGGGGAGTAGTTAAAGCCATCTGTATGTATCAGCCGGCCGGCTCTGGGAAGTAAAGTAAAGCCCATCCGGTATGTACGCAGCAGGCCGGCTCTGGGAAGTAAACGCCCATCCTGTATGTTACTAGCAGCCGGCTCTGGGGAAGTTATAAGACAATCCTGACACGGTACTCAGCCGGACGGCTCTGGGAAGTAAGTAAAGCCATATGTATGGACTCAAGCCAGACGGCTGGGGAAGTAAAGCCCATCCTGGTATGGACTCAGCCGGCCGGCGATGGGGAAGTAATCCCATCCTGATGTAAGCAGTCCGGCCGGCTCTCGGGGGAATTAATAGCCCATCCTGTATGTACTCAGCGGCGGCTCGGGGAAGTAAAGCCACATACTGATATGTACTCAGCCGGCCGGCTCTGGGGGCAGTAAAGCCCATACTGTATGTACCAGCGGCCGGGGCTCTGGGAAGGGGAAGTAAAGCTCATACTGGAGTACTCCGCCGGCCGGCTCTGGGGAAGTAGTAACAGCCCATCGTATGTACTCAGCCGGCCGGCTCTCGGAAGTAAAGCCCCCATCCTGAGTGTCTAAGCCAGACGGCTCTGGGGAAGTAAAGACCCACCTGTATGATACTCAGCCGGACGGCTCTGGGAAGTAAATCCCATCCTGCCGGTAAAAGCCGGCCGGGGCTCTGGAGGAAGTAAAGCCCATTTCCTGTATGTACTCAGCCGCCGGCTCTGGGGAAGTAAAGCTCACCATATTGTATGTAATCAGACTGGCCGGCTCTGGGGAAGTAAAGCCCATCCGCTATGTACTCCGCCGGCGGCTCTGGGAAGTAAAGGCACATCCATGACGTGTACTCAGGCCGGCCGGCTCTGGGAAGTAAAGGCCCATCCTGTGGTACTCAGCCGGAAGGCTTGGGGAGTAAAGCCAATCCTGTATGTACTCAGACGGACGGCTATGGGGAAGTCAAAGCCCATCCTGGATTGTAATTAGCCAGCCGCTTCTGGGGGGGGGAAGTAAAGCCCATCCTGTATGTACTCCGCGGCCGGCCTGGGGAAGTAAGCTCATCCTGTACTGTGACTCAGCCAGCCGGCCTCTGGGACAGTAAAGCTCACCCTGTAGTACTCAGCCGGCCGGCTCTAGGGGGAAGTAAGCCATTCCTTGTAGGTACTCACCGGCCGCTCTGGGACAGGGACGAGTACAGCCATCCTGTATGACGCAGCCAGCCGGCTCTGGGGAAAGTCCAAGCTCACCCTGTATTACTCGCCCGCCGGGCTCTGGGGAAAGTAAAGCACCACTCCGGTATGTACTCAGCCGGCCGGCGCTGGGAAGTAAAGCCCACCTGAGTACTCAGCCGGCCGGCGCGGGGGAAATAAGTAAAGCCCATCCTGTAGTAATCAGAAGGCCGGCTATGTGGGAAAGTAAAGCCCATCCTGTATGTAATCAGCGGCCGGCATCTCTGGGGAAGTAAAAGCCCCATCTGTATGTACTCAGCCGGCCGGCTCTGGGGAACAGTAAAGCCAATCCTGCTGTATGTACTCAGCCGGCAGGTCGCTGGGGAAGTTGAGTAAAGGCCCATCCTGTATTGTGACCCAGCGGCCGCTCTGGGGAAGGTAAAGACATCCTTAGGTACTGAGCCAGCCCGGCTCTGGGGAATAAAGCCCATCCTGCAGTGTTTTTGTACTCAGCCGGACGGGCCGGGGGAAAGTAAAAGCCAATCCTGTATGTACTCAGCCGGCGGCTCTGGGGAGTCAAAAAGCCCATCCTGACTATGTACACAGCGGACGCTCTGGGGAAGTAAAAGCCCATCCTGCGTTGTACTCAGCCGGAAGCGGCTCGGGGGAAGTAAAAGGCCCCCTCCTGTATGTACTCAGCCGGCCGGCTCTGGGGACCGAAGTAAAAGCCCATACTGATGTACTCAGCCGTGCGGCGCAGGGGGAAGTAAAGCCCATCCTGTCTGTATGAGGCAGCAGGGCTCTGGGGGAAGAAGCCCATCCGTATGTACTCAGCCGGCCGGCTCTGGGGATAGTAAAGCCAATCCGGTATGTACGTCAGCCGGCCGGTCTGGGGAAGTAAAAGACCATAATGTATGTACATCAGCCGGCCCGGCTCTGGGGGAAGTAAAGGCCAATCTTGTTTGGTACTCCACGCCGCCGGTCGGGGGGAAGTAAAGCCCATCCTGTATATACTGCAGACCAGCCGGCTCTGGGGAAGTAAAAGCCAATACAGGTAAAGTATACAGCCGGCGGCTCTGGAGGAAGTAAAGCCATCCGGTATGTACTCAGCCGGCCGGTCGGGGAAGTAAAGCCCACCTTATTGTACTCAGCCGCCGGCCGGGGAAGTAAAGGCCCATCCTGTATGTACTCAGACGGCCGGCTTCTGGGGGAGATAGTAACAGTAAAGCCCACCTGTAGGTGTATCAGCCGGCGGCTTGGGCAAGTAAAGTCATCTGTAGTACTCAGACGGCCGGCTCTGGGGAAGTAAAGCCATCCTGTATGTACTCAGCCGGCGGATCTGGGGAAGTAAAGACCATCCTGTAGTATCAGCCGGCGCTCTGGGGAAGTAAAGGACCCATACTGTATGTACTCAGCCGGGCGGTCTGGGGAAGTAAAGCCCATCCTGTTTTATGTAATTAGCCAGGCCGGCTATGGGGAAGTAAAGCCCATCTGTATGTACTCAGCCGGCCGGCTCTGTGGAAGGAGTATAAAGCCATCATGATGTACTAAGCGGCCGGCTCTGGGGAAAAAGAAGTAAAGCCCATCCGTAGGTAATCAGCCAGACGGGCTCGGGGGAAGTAAATGCCATCCTGGTAGGTACTCCGCCGGCCGCTCTGTTGGGATAGTAAACCGCACATCCTGTACTGTGACTCCATTGCGTTTGTAAGGCTTCTGGGCCGTAAGAGTAATATCCCAGCCCTCGTATTGCTTTTGTTATCTCATGGCTCCCGGCCGGCTATGGTGAACGTTTAAAGCCCCATCTCCGTGTACTCAGCTCCGGCACGGAGTTTGTGGAAGTAGTCACAGCCTTCATTTCACTGTACGTATATTCAGTTCTTGGCCGGCGCATTGAGGGAAAGGAATTAGTTAGCTCCACCCTGTATGGTTAACCTCAGTCCCGCGCCACGAGACACTGTGGGGAAACGTCAAGATTCCTATACCTGCTATGTACTCAGCTTTTTCACGGCACACGCGCCTTCTGGGCGAACGGATAGTTAAAGCACATCCACGTACCCTAGCTTCTACTTCAGCAACGACGCTCCGCGCCGGAAGTATAACGACCCCATCCTGTATGGATATCAGCCCGCGCACGTCCGCTCTGGGGATATAGTATTAAGCACATCCACTGTACTGTAACCCAGTTTCCCACGGATGGCTCTGAGGAAGTCTTAAAGCCATCATCTCTGTAGTCACTCACGTTACAAGTTCAGGGCCTATGTTCGCCGGGAATGTAAAGCCCTTATCCCGGATTTGTATATAGAAGCCCCGGCTTAGGTGGCGATAGAAAGCCCCATCCTCGTTATGTACATCAGACCCGGTTCAGGCGCTGGCGTGAACGTCAAAGCCCACTCCCCTGTATGTATTCTTCTAGGCACGACTCGGATCTGGCCCGGAAGTGTACCCCACATGTCCCACATTACTGTTTACCCCCCTCGTAATCAGCAGGGCGTGCTCTGACGGAAGTAAAGTCCCATCCTGTATTTTGACTCAGACGTACTTTCTTTGTCGCCACGTTTGACCTGGAAGGAAAGACTATATCACTGTATGTATCTCAGCCACACGCCGCCCTCATGGGTGTTTATTTAGCCTTATTATTGCCCTCCCCTGGATGCCTACTCCAGTCAGCGTACGGCTCGGGGGATAGTAAAAGCCAAGCCATGTATGTTACCTCGCCTGTACGGCTTCTCGTCCCGGGAACGCTCAATTAGCACAGTCTGTATGTAATGTACCCAGTAATTACCTAACCTGCCACAGGCCGGCTCCTTCCTTTTTATGGGGCAAGGATAGACCACAATTTCGAGTACTGTACCCGCAAGTCTCGTTGCCATGTTGTATTCTTGGGGAAGTAAAGAACACTTCCTTCGTGTATTGTACTCAGACGGCCGGACTCTGGGTGTCGAAGGAAAGCCCATCATGTACCTTCCTGTGAATCAGCTTGGTCGGCTAGGGTCGAAAGCTCAAAGCTACTGGCCTGATTCTTCGTACTAGCCAAGCGGATCTGGGGAAGTATTTAAGCTTTTTCAAATGTATTTGTAACTCAAGACGGCCGGTCTGGGGAAGTAAAGTAAGCCCTATCCTGGTATGAATCAGCCGCGCCGGTCTTCGGGTTGATAGTAACAGCCCATCTGTATGTACTCAGCGGTTCTGACCGGCTAGGGCGGACTAGCTAAAAGTATCCACTCCGGTACTTTTATCGCAAGTTTTTCCGGAGTCGGCTATGGCAGGAAGTAAAGCCATCCTCGTATGTACTCGTTCGGCAGGCTATTGGGAAGTAAAGCCCATTCATGATCCTGTACTCAGCTGGCTGGCTCTGGGGAATTTTGTTTGGAAGTACAAGTCTCCATTCATGTATGTAATGTCACGCCAGCTAGGCTTCCGTCTCGGGGAGTCAAAATTGCTACAAATCCTTCCCTGCTATATATCCAGCCCGCCGGCCTTTTTTCTGGGGATTTAGGATAAGCACATTCCGGCATGGTACTCATGGCCGGACGGCTCTGGGAAGTAAAAGCCACTCTGTATTGTACTGGACAGCGGCCGTTGCTTTATGCGATCGCTGAAGTTGCAAAGTAAAGCCCATCCTGTATGTATCCGCCGGCCGGCTGTGGGGAAGCAAGACCATCGTATGTACTCCGCCGACGGCTCTGGGGAAGGATTAGCTATAAGCCTAGGCGGGACTGAGCCCTTAACCATGTCACTGCCATTAGTACACTTCAGTCCTAGGAAGGATTGACCGTTTAAAGGGCTACTGTACATGAACCAAAGATGTGTTGTGTTCCCTTGCACAACGCACCTGTGTTTGATAAGTGGATGTTTTTCACATCTCTTTGTCTGAAGAGGATAAATCTATATACTGTACAGTGCTGTATGGAGAAGGAACTGGTAAACAAACAGAGCGGAGCACAGTGGCCTGTGAAACAATACATACGCAGTACTGTGAAACAATACATACGCAGTACTGTGAAACAATACATACGCAATACTGTGAAACAATACATACGCAGTACTGTGAAACAATACATACGCAGTACTGTGAAACAATACATACGCAGTAGTACTGTGAAACAATACATACGCAAGTACTTGAATGAAACAATACATAAGCAGAGTACTGTGAACAATACCTACGCAATAATGTGAAACAATACATACGCAAGTACTGTGAAACAATACAATACGCAAATGTGTGAAACAATCATACGCAGTAGATAGTACTGTGAAACAATACATACGCAAGTACTGTGAAACAATACAATACGCCAGTACTGTGAAACAATACATACAGCAGTACCGTGAATAACAATACATACGCAGTACTGTGGACACAATACATACGCAGTACTGTGACACAAACATCGCAGTACTGTGACACAATACATACGCAGTACTGTGACACAATACATACGCAGTACTGTGACACAATACATACGCAGTACTGTGACACAATACATACGCAGTACTGTGACACAATACATACGCAGTACTGTGACACAATACATACGCAGTACTGTTACACACTAGTCACATCGCTGGCTATCAGTATAACCAACCACTACAGTATATGAACATGTCTCACTGCTCCTAGAAAGAAGCGCAGTAAGTGTCATTGGCTGAAGTGCCCCATGCCACACTGTACTGACTCTCTCTCAACTCCCTACTGTGTTGTATAAAGGAGTGTATCATTATTCAATGAATCTCTATTACCTCCTCCCTATGCCGCTGATTCAAGGCTGCAGCAGAGTAGCACCGAGTGCAAAGTGCACACCTAGCAAAAGCAGCCAACAGATCTTTGGTTTGCATAAGATGTCTTTTTATTCTGCACGTGCAGCCTTACAAAATGTGGTGTTAATAATGGGTATAATGAATACTCTGCTACACGGTTATCAGATAACAGGGACATTCATTTGTATAAGTTTTATCTTCTCAGCTAGCTTTGCTAGCCGGGTATGTTATCAGCCCCGTCAGAAAAGGCAAAATACAGGGAGAAATAATAATGCGCTGAGAAGCAGAATTTCATACATCTCATCATACACCTGCACGGCCAATGTGAGTCGTGTAACTCCTCTATAACTGCAAACCAATGCCAATGTGGCCACACTGGACCACAGCTCCTTGATACGGCCAGATGGGGATCCTCGCTTTGCATCCGCATTGCTCCAAGTGTGTGCTGATACAAATGGGTTATTTTCTAAAGTCTTCTGGCTACAAAACTAGGGAGAACCGGCAGCAGATTTATGGAAAGAAATACTCCAGTTGCTTGCAATGGGATACCGCGTAGGGGATAAATATGGGGCTTTTGTTTTTTTTACTGTTTTTGCTCCGGTTTAAAAGCCAGGAGACCTTGGTAAATATTCCCCGTAGATCTGTTATTGTCCAGGGATGTACTGCAGTTCTCAAACTCTTGCTTATCACAGGACATATCAATGTTAATAATCACATGGGGAAGGAGAGAGAGAAGAGAGAGAAGAGAGAGAAGAGAGAGAAGAGAGAGAAGAGAGAGAAGAGAGAGGAGAGAGAGGAGAGAGAGGAGAGAGAGGAGAGAGAGAAG
>WSYH01001084.1:53142-134472 GCA_036426205.1 Ascaphus truei | reverse complement strand
TTGCCAGACCTGCCATCACCCCCTTTTTTTGCTGTGCGTTGCACCAATCCATATTGCATTGGGTATCTGTAAAACCTGCACTGTTAGTGGTCCTGGAGGACTGGAGTTGGGAAACCCTGCACTAAAACATTTAACCCACAACAGTTTCTGGCTGATCTTACCAACTGACCTCTGTACAGAATCGACTTAATACCTGATCCCGATTCTGAGCTCGATTATTTCCAATGAGAGTTCCTAAAACTCTGTGATACCCATGCTCTACTACGCAGAATAAGAGAATGGGGGCCCACCTTCCATGGGCTATAACTGACCTTATAGCACTCTTCCACTTTAGGGATGCCTTGTGGAAAAGCTACAAAGTAACTGGCACTACCAAGGCTATTAATAACTACAGATTCCTATGGAATATATGCCCACGTCAAGCAAGACATGCAAAAGCTCAATATTACTCTGACATTCTTCACCATAATACATCAAATTCAGCTAACTTCTGGAAGGTCATCAAAAATATATATTCCAGCCTTCTAGCAATCAACAACTATGTAATATCATTAAGGATGATATATCTCTGACAAATCCCACTGACATTGTAAATGCATTTAATGAATACTTTGTGAGTGTGCTACTAATTTATTAGCAAAACGCAACCAGAACTACAAACATGAAGCTTAATCTGGGAGTACCCTTATAGCTCCACCCTCTCCCAACACTGCCCACAATTTTCAATTTGTCCCAGTATTGGAAGAGATTACACAAGCGCTCCTCAAATTAAAACTAAGCAGTCAATGTGGATCTGACCTACTGTACTGCAATCTAAGCTCCTACGACTTGGTGCCCCCACCATTGCCAAACCGTTTGTCTCCCCAATCAGCTCTATTCTGTCCACAGGCCATATCCCTAAAACCTTGAAAACTGCCAGAGTTGTCCAAATCTCCAAAAGTGGGGACAAAAACTCAAATACAGGCCAATCTCTCTTCTCCCAATACTATACAAAGCGATTACTATACCAAGACAAATTTCACTAGCCAATTCCAATCTGTCTTTCTCCCCAAACACTCCACAGTAAAAGCCCTCCTAAAAGTTTGCCATGAGACCCAGTGTTAAATGGAACTGGGACAACTTACTGGTGCAATATTCCTAGATTTTGCAAAGGCTTTTGATACTGTTGATCATGTTATCTTGCTTAACAAACTTCAGTGCTCTAGAATAGGGAAATATGCTTTAAACTTCTTTCATTCCTACCTATCAGGCAGATCCCAACATGTGTCTATCTCTGGCACTAACTCCAACTCTGTGTGGAGTCCAGGAACCGGGAACGTACAGTAGGTGGCTATGGGGTCTTTGTCTTGCCAACTTTGTGGTCTCTTTCTATTATTTATAACTACAGGCTATTGCCCAAGCCCTATATTGGACTGCCCCATTTATGCATTACAGTTATGTTGCTCTATAGCTTATTCCAATGTTTAACATTATGACGACAATTGTGGTCACTGTTTACTATATGGATTGATTAATATGATTACTTACTGATGCAATGCATCTGTTCACCCCAATTAATTCATTTCATTTACCTGGGGCTTTTGAAGTTGATGTGATAGTTTGTTGTTGGGAGTGGGGCATTTATATGTTTATTCATCCTCCACTCTTTACTCCATGAGGTAGCGCCATTTGGAGTAAAATGTGTGGAAAGACCCTTTTGTATTTTTCAGTATGTCCTGAATAAAGTTTTGTATATTTGTTATATTAATTTAGTTCCCGCGAGATCTGTTGCGAGCTGTGACTCTGGACGAATTGTGTTGTAATTGTGTATGGAAAATCATATTTCTTCTCTAGGCTGGGTAAAGTCTAGGGTCTCTTCTAGCCGATTAGTGAGTATTTTTGTAAAAATCTTGTAAGTGATTTCATTGCTTTTGCCACTTCTTCTGGATAGACACATCACTGGGGGGCATCTTCTTGCTTGCTCTGTGCTGGATTATGCCCTTTGTTATCTGTGTTCTCGCCCAATTTCATGTAGAGGTCCTTAACTCTTTTTATGATAAGTGCACAGTCTTTTATTATTGATCCATTCTCTTGTTTGAGTTCAATGAATGGCTTCTTTCGGAATCATAGGTCACGGCTTTTTCTTCTTTAAGCTTTTGTTATATTTAATAGTCTACCCTCACTCTTGCAATCAAGTCCAGAGTCTCGGAATGTCTCCTGGCTATATCCTTGTGGATGGCGCTCCACTGCCTTAACTTTATCATGTCTAAAACTGGGCTCATATTTCCCTCTAAATCTGGCCTAATACCCCCCTATTTCATCACAGTAAATGGTACTACCATCTATCCTGTCGCCAAAGCACATTGCCCAGGTGTGTCATTTGAGTCTCTCCTTTCCTTTTTGATTCACATTTACGACATGGCCATAATTTGGCGCTTCTTCCTCCTCCGTAATATTACCAAGAACTTCCCTTTCCTCTGTCAATCTACTGCTAAAACTATAATGTATGCCTTTATTCTCTCCTGTCTGGATTATTGTAACAGAGTGCTGAAAGGCCTCCCTGCCTCCCAACGTTCTCCCCTGGATTCAATGCAAAATTTGGCTGCTAGAATAATTTCACTTTTTCCCAAAACAGTATCTGCTCATTTCTTCCTTAAATCCCTTTTCTGGCTTCCCATCAAATTTCGGATCACCTGCAAAGTTCTCCTCCTTACCTTTAAGGCTCTACACTCATCTGTTTCTTCCTACACTGGCGACACACTTTATTCGAGCTCAGCTAGTCCCACGAATTTGGGTATACCCGGGTGTATTGAGGTTTGTGACTGTTTTCTCCCGATTGCATTGAGGTATTTTCCGGCAGGGATTGAAGCATTTTATCCCGCTGGCTGCAATACTGCACAGTATATATATATATATACGCATTACAATTCATGAATTTATGCCATCTGGTAGACACGCGAAGCATTGCAAGCCTATTAATCCTAATCATTATCATTTAACAGATCAGCCGCCCGTCAGCCAGGCATGAACCCAGGCTGGGAAGGCAATACGCGCACGGGTCTTTGTCGAGTGAGAGAGTCGGCATTCCAGGTATATGCCAGGTACATACTGGGTATTTGCTCGAATAAAGTGTGTCGGTGCAGTACATATCGCTTTGATTTCTGGCTAAGCCCCTGTTTTGTCTCCTGCGCTTTACACATAACTGTCTCCTGGCCACCCCTTTCAACTCTGCAGCTCACTCGTCTTAGACCATTTTCCCTCACTGCACCTTAGGGCATATGGTTTGACTCCCACTTAACATTCGGGATGCACTTTGATACCCTGACAACCAAGACCTATGCCAAACTATGGGTACTTTAAAGGAACAAATCCTCCCTAAGTCTCCTGGTCAGAAAACGTATCGCACAGCAGATGCTAATGCCAATTATTGACTATGGAGACATAGTAAATGGCTCGGCACCTCAAACCCACCTAAGCAAACTTGGCACCCTCTACAATTCAATTTGTCATTTTGTTCTCCAATGCAACTACAACACACATCACTGCGAAATGCTCAAAGAACTAGATTGGTCATCACTCGAGTCTAGGCACAAAGTTCACCTTTCCTATCTTGCCTTTAAATTCTTTATGGGCAAGCTACCCAACTATCTGGACAAGCTCCTCATCCCTACCACATGCAGCACTTATCCGAGATCTGATTCCAAAAGACTGTTCATGATCCCAAGGCTTAACAAAGTATCCGGCCGTTCCTCCTTCTCTTTCCGTGCACCCCAAAACTGGAGCAACCTACCGGAGACTCTCACATCCACCACCAGTTGAAGTTCTTTCAAATGTAAGGCTGTCTCCCATTTTAATCTGGTCTGTAACTGTTTCATACGCCCATAATATATATTTTCATTAACTGTGCATGCAATGTCTTGTATACAATGTATACCCTGTTCATTTATGTAACTGTATTTGTAACCATGTACAGTATTATTTGTCTTAACTCTGGGCCCAGGACATACTTGAAAACGAGATGTAACTCTCAATGGATTACTTCCTGGTAAAACATTGTATAAACAAATAAATCTGTGGAACTCCCTCAAACGCGGTATACGCCAATCACCTTTTCTCCCCATCTTCAAGACAAACCTGAACACAAACCTTTTAAACGAAGCATCCTAAATAGCCGGGACACATGGCTACTGTTCCACAGTCACTCCTTCCAAGCACTGCCATCTGCTGTACTTATTCCATCACCTGCTGTCTCTGTAAGTCTCCCAACATACCACGTAGATTGTAAGCTCTCCAGAGCAGGGATTTACGTTCCTACTGTCTGACTTTATTGTGCTTATTGTATTATAATTCTCTTTACCATATTGTCTTTAGAAAGCACTGAGTACACTGTGGGCGCTATATAAATAAAGATATGGTGAAAATTCGAAGACTATGTTTTCACCATATCACAATTACATTTTCCTACATTCTCAGTTGTATTTTCCGGATTGTCGTGTACAGCTTTGCATATTCAATTCTTATTCTTGCGCCTTGGGATTACTTCATTTCTTGTCGTCTCTTCAGTAATTACTTTGTCATGAGATATTTTCTTATCTTAATTTTGTTAGTAATTCCTCCAGTTTTTTCTGTGCCTTTAACTACAATGTCATAGGTTCTTAATAATTGTTTGTTAACAGTGTCCATAAAGAGACATATATAATACACAGCATTAAGAATGTAATTAATTGAATATTTGTATTGTTTATTTATTTAATATATATTTAATCAGGCTAGATCAGTTCGCCCTGTCCTCTTTCCCTACTGGCAAGCTCAGTCAGCTCTCTCCCTGCCTTATACTACCTGCTGCCAAATGAGGAGAGAAGCGCATGCCCTTAAGGGTTAGGCTCTGAGAACAAGCGTTCTACCAGCATTTTGTTTCAACTTAGGGACATTGGGCAGAGCTGTGGTTCGGATTGAGGGAGGCCTCCCAAACTCCCCCATCTCTACATATTATGGCTATTTTCGTTATGCCATTTGAAATCTTTTATTGACAAATAAACTCTGAAGTTTTATAAGGAGCATATTGAGGATAATAATATTTATTATGCATAATCAGAAATGTTAATGAATCCTAAGAGCAAAAACATCTGTTTCCTTTTATTTGCTAATTTTTAGCTTTTTTTTTTTTTTACAAAGGGCAGTGATGACTCGCTGTCTTAAAAACTAATCACAAGTGCCTATTAAATTTGAGTTTCATATATTGCTGGAGGTAGAACTGATTATCATAGTGAATGAAATAGTTGTTTGGCTTATTCCCAGGGGACAAAAAGTCATTCTTCAAGGTGATGCATCTCATTTGAGGAATACATTAACAATTGAAGGGAGTTAAAAATACATGCGAACTCCCAGTGAGACAAATCTGAGGCTGACCGTGTATATGTACTGAATGACTTTTGTTGTATTCTGGGGAAAAACCCGTGATGTGGAAGGCTGATTTCAACAACACTCGAGACCAGATATTTAAACTCTAATGTGCCAGGAAGATCATTGCTACTTAGAAAATATTTGGGATTTGCTGCTTTTAGAAGGACTTTCCAATGCCTTTTGCATTTTTCAAAGGTGAAAGCAAAAAATATGAGAAAATAAGATAAGGCCCATCTGATCTAAAGGTCAGGTTTCTGATAGGAATTATCTTTTCAGTTCAAGGTTGCATGATAAAATGAAAAATGAAATGGATGCATTTTTTAAATTGCGCCAGCAAAAGTTAACTTAAAGGGAAATGAGATTTGTGGAAAGCAATATTGTTTCTAAAAAAAGAATAAGGTATGTTAAAGATTGTCTTAATCAGAGGTGCATTTAATTTCCCCATTTTCCCATGTTTGTAGCTTTAAATATTCATGTTTATGTAGCCTACTGTATATGTGAAGAAGAGACAACTTACTTGACTGAGCCACTGATTGAGCCACCTGTGATGAAGCAGGGATATCCTTAAAACCTGACCGGTTGGTGGCCACCCCTGATCTATACACTATTATTCTATCTATAGCATGATGAACTCTCATGTTTAATCCATAACATGTACAGCTGCGGCACATCCTATTCTAACTATTACCCGTCTTGCCCCGCGCGTCATTACGGGCTGGCGCCGAACGTGGCCGTGCACCAGTCCACCCTAGCCGCATCTTCCCCTCCCCCTTCCTTTCCCCTCGCGACCCCCTGGCTGTTCCGGCCCGCTTCACGCTCCCAAAAATAAAATACACCCTTACCTGCAGCCTCCTTCGGGGATGCCTGGCGTCTTCGGGATGCCTGGCGTCTTAGGGGATGCCTGGCGTCCTCGGGACGCCAGGCGCACGTGACCGGCGCTCGGCTGACGCGTGGCACGCCGAAAAAAAACCCCAAGTAAGCCGCGTCTGCCCGCACTTTGCGGTGGCGGCCGAGTTAGAATAAACTCTGCCGCCACTGTATTATAAAAAATTGATATACCCTACAGTGATTCTTTCCTTTATTTGTCATTCTGTAGCAGACAGATATCTGCTTAAAGTGTTAGGGGCCTATGCTAGTAGCCTTCATAAAATGTCTCGCTGGGCTTGTTATGCTGCCAGTTTTGTCTGTAAAGTTAACACGGTGTTCAGAAAGACTCTGAAGACCGGCGATAGCTAAATGACCAAAACTGGTGAGGAGCAGCGATGTGATATTCGCATCTCTCAAAATATCTCACCCGTGGATCTGCAGCGATATGGGCGGGACACCATACAGAGCTGCACAGAGAGGGCCACCCCTCCTTGCGTATATCTCGCCAGCGATAGCAGGAATTTAATAAAAATGTTAATAAACGTGTACATGAGCAGGGGGTCTCCGGAGCAGAACCGCATTGATTTCATGTCCGGGGACCCCTTGCTTCCTGAGATACAGAAAATTGTTATTAAAGCTGCCTCATTACCTTAGCGGCTAGCTGCTAAGGCAATGAAGTGGTTCAACTGCAATAGCCTGATTATTGGGGGCAGAGGGGGTGGATGAAGGGGGCTGTAGCCCCAGGGTGGATGGGCAGGCCTGCTGGGAAAGTTGCAGAAGGATTTAATCCCTTCACTACCATAGCGGTGGGAACTGCTATGGTAAGGAAAGGGTTAACCAGTCCGCTATCCCCCAGAAAGCCTTAACCTCTACCCATTGATTGGCACAGTGGTACAGCATACTAATATAATATGGGCATGATAAACCACTATTGCAGTCAATGGCTAACCTATAAAAAAATCATCAAGCACAACAATACACAACAATTAAAGAAATACACAAGCACCTATACACACTAACAATAAAAGAACTAAAAAGCCTCAACTACACATCATTAACACCAAAACCGTAACGAATAAAAATGATGTTATACTAAAATACATTTAAAAACACACCTAACCAACAAAACTATTCAAGAAATAAAACCGCTAACCAATCCTAAAATGTAATAAAAATAAGCTATCCAAATACCAAATAATTTAGTGAAAACAATAAACAGAAATAGAAAAAAATAACAATCTATTGTAAACAAGCATTTGCCAAAAAAACGCATTGCCTGTCACTGTATTTATCTGTACCCTAAACGTGAAACCCTGAAAGCCTGAAAACTTAAGAGAACCTGCAGCCAATGGGGAGCACAGATTCCAAGCGCCAAACCAACAGCGGCAAATTCGAAGATGCTCAGAACTGAATAGACGCAAGCTGGCTTCAAAGATTTTCAAGGCAGAACATTTTCTAAGTCCAGATTTTTAGAACGTAGCGGTCGCAGCAGGCATTGCATGCCCAAAACAGTTTCATGCCCCCTGCATGAATCAGATGCATGAAAAATGCATTTACAACTTTATGTGTCTGTCTTTTACGAGAAATAGATTACCATTTATTTTACCATCTTGTTTTGCTCAATCAAATGATCCCGGTTATAAAAAGGTGTTGTAGAACCTGTCCTCCCGTGACACCCACCGCAAGACCTAAACACCCACCAATGGCCAAATACCACCTTCACCCATCCCTGCTACCCACAATAAGCATGCCACTGGTTGTTAACCCTTTAATTGTGTTAGCGGCTAGCCGCTAAAGTAATAAAGTTGCCTGTAAATGCATTTTTCATGCATCTGATTCATGCAGGGGGCCTGCGGTGCTGGTATTCATGTGTATCAGCTCCGGAGACCCCCGGCATCAATCCGATGCAGGAAAGATGCATTTTTTTAAGTCCCTCTCTCACCGCTGCCTAAGAAGCTTCTCACTAGCTTCACGCCAACTTTTTCTGGCGAGAGGAATTTGGGAGGAAATTGCCATTCTAGAGCTGCGATTAGCCTCGATAAGCTAATCGAGGCTTCTAGAATTCCACAAGTTTCAAAACCTGCCGATAAGTGGCTTATTCCATCTCACTTGGCGGTGTGTTTTGGACGACAGCAAAAAATGGCGATTCAGCCCACTTATCATGGCTTTCTGAATCGCTGTAGGCATTTTTGGCTGATAACAGCTAAAAAACCTTGATAAGTGGGTTATGAAGGCTACTAACCCCTTAGTCTTTTTAGGCGTGCACATATGACATTTATTCTGTACAAATAATTGTTTTGATCACTACTCTTTATACAGTTGTAAGAATGCAACATAACAACTATGCAATTACTGTAACACATACAACTATTCAAAAGTTTTTACAACACAGACTGCATTTTTTTTATATGTTACTCCTTAATTGGGCTGGTGTTCTCAAACTGGTGGTTCACAAACATTTTAGTGGTGATTTGAGGCACTGAGTTTTCCCCTTATCTGTTAACTTATAATCTTTTGCAGGGTGTGATGCACTTAATGGATCAACATACTTTATATGTTTAAATAGTTTCATCGACCAATTTGTTCTTCTAAAGTCTTTTAAGCTCATTTACTGCAGTAAGTAAACCTACAGTATGGAGAATTTTCATGTAGTCTATTAAAGATATTACTACCTGACAAATAATATAATTGACCGAACCAGCTGCAACAGCTTTACCCATTTACAGGACCTTAAATAGATGTGTTTCAGTCATTAGTTCCAATGTTTTTTTATTAACTGATGAGCAATAAGGTGATCTCTAGATGAAAATGAACCACATATTTCCGTAATGTAAATGTTTAAGAACTCGTAGTAGAACTTTGGGCATGTTTCAATGTGGTGAGATATGCAGAGCAAATATAAATACTATCAATAGATAAAGATATATATATATATATATATATATTAAGATATATATAATATATATATATATATATATATATATAGATATATATATATATATATATATTATAATATATAACTATATAAAGCAAAGTAATATTCCTGTATATTCATTTGCATGTCTAGAAAGGTCTGCAACCCTGTCTTTCACCATTATCACCTAGCAAACAGCACTTCCACTGCAGC
Organism: Ascaphus truei; assembly: GCA_036426205.1. NCBI lineage: Eukaryota > Metazoa > Chordata > Amphibia > Anura > Ascaphidae > Ascaphus > Ascaphus truei. The sequence goes on along the minus strand of WSYH01001084.1, from coordinate 125,096 downwards.
CAGGGATTCTGGGAAATGACATGCAAATGAGCACACAGTGCACTTTTATATCATGCTCACATATATAATATTAGCAACACTGGGGCCTATGTTAGTAGCCTTCATAAAAAAAATTACCCTGACGTTTAATCCGCCAGTTTTTTGAGCGTTGCTATCACGGTATTCAGAAAGCCTAGATTACCAGTGATAGCACATTCCCAAAACTGGCGAGTAGCCAGCGGCGTGATGATCGCCTCTCTCGAAAGGCCAAATCCGGCGATTTGTTTTAGCTGCAGAGAAAGCTGCACAGAGAGTGCCGCCTCTCCCTGTGCAAATCTCTGCCAAAATTAATGTTTTTTTTAAATAAAAATGTAATACTAATGTAAATGAGCAGGGGGTCTCGGAGCAGAACAGCATTGATTTCAGGTCCGGGGACACCCTGGTTCCTGAAATACAGGCCCCGTTATGGGGTGCATGTATCTCTTATGCATTTTAATCCCATGGCCATGTGACAGTGGGATTAAAATGCATAGGAGATACCGGCACCCCATAACGGGGCCTGTATCTCAGGAACCAGGGGGTCCCCGAACCTGAAATCAACGCGGTTCTGCTCCGGAGATCCCCTGCTCATCTACACTAGTATTAAAAAGTTATATTAAAACAGCTTCATTCCCTTAGCGGCTAGCCGCTATGGCAATGAAGTGGTTAAACACCTGTAGCCTGTTTCTTGGGGTAGAGGGGATGGATATAGGGGGTAGTACTCCCAGGGTAGGTGGATAGGCCTGGCTGGAAGGTTGCGAGATGCGTTAACCCCTTCACTACCATAGCGGTGGGAACCGCAATTGTAATGAAGGGGTTAACAAGTCCCACTACCCCGCCCAGAAGGCCTAAACACCCACCCTTGGGGCTACTACCCCCATGAAACAATAATAAACACAACAACCCTTCTATCAACCTCCTCTACCCACAACAATTCCCCACAACACATCCAGTACATTAATGGGCAAAATAACTATTATCCAGATATAGATAAGAGCTAATTTGACCATTATAAAATCAAACATTAGCCAGCTAGCATTAATAAAGTAAATACATCTTTGTACTTACTCCTGCCATCCTGAAGGGCATCCTCGTCATCACACTGCAGGTCCATGTCATCCGATGACAGCAAGAAAACAAGAAATAATGCAATCTAATGGAACTTAACCCTCTAATCATTTTTATAACCTCTATAGTAATTAAAGGGTTAACCCACCCTCCCCCACTACCCACCCGGGAGGCCTAACTACCCACCCGGGACCACTATACCCACCTTGTACCCACTGATTGGCAGAGTGGTTTATCATACCCATATAATATGGGCATGATAACCATGGACCTGCTGTATGCTGATGAGGAGGCCCTTCATGATGGCAGGGGTAAGTAGGAAGGTTTATCTAGTTTATTTATGATGGCTGGCTAATGTTTGATTTTATAATGGGCAAATGCACTATTATTCATATGTGGATAATAGTAATTTTGGCCATTAATGTACTGTATGTGTTGGGGGGGGGTGTTTGTTGGGGGCAGAGGTAGGTAGTAGGGTTGTTATGTTTGAAAATATTTACTGTGGGTAGCGGGGGTGGGTGAAGGTGGCATTTGGCCCTTGGTGGATGTTTATACCGTCCGGGTGGGTAGTGGGTGGTTTTAACCCCTTCACTACCTATTAACCGCTAAGATAATGAAGGGGTTAACACCACCCACAACCCCCCCTCCTCCGCATGGCCTAAACACCCATCAACATCCAAATGCCACCTTCAGCCACCCCCGCTACCCACAATAAATATGGCACTGGTAGTTAACACGTTCATTGCCTTAGCAGAAAGACGCTAAGGTAGTGAAGTTGCTTGTAAATGCATTTTTATTGCATGGGATTCATGCCGGGTGTCTCCGGTGCTGATATTAATGGGTATCAGCTCCGGAGACTCCCGGCATGAATTTGGCACAGAAAAAATACATTTCTTTTCTAAGTCCCTCTCTTGCCACCTTATCAACAGGTTCTCACCACCTTCACGTACTGTAAACTTTTCCTGGTGGGAAGATTTTGAGAGGAAATCGCCATTCTAGAGCCTTGTTTTGGCCTTAATAACCTACTTAAGGCTACTAGAATTGCACAAATGTGAGAAACTGCCGATAAGTGGCATATCGCGACTCGACTGGTGATTATTTTTTTTAAAGAAAAAAATGCAGATAAAGTCTTTTATCAGTCACTTATTGAGGCTTACTGAAAAGTAGGAGGCCTTTTTGGTGAAAAGGCCTTGATAAGTGCCTTATCGAGGCTTATATCATAGGCCCCACTGTCTCAATTTGCAACATTCATTATTGTAAGTACGGAGCACTGTGCAACAGTAGTGAATCAAAATGGTTTATTTTATGCTGCACATATTTAATTGTTTCTTTAAAACTAGTAGAGAAGGTGGTTAAGAGAATATGTAGAAAATAGTAAGACAGCTTGTATACACTTGCTTCTTACAATATGAAAGAGGCTTCATCTTTAAAATCTTCAATTTGATTGAAACCCTGATTTGCAGGACTTTGCTAACTGACCTTCAATGTTTGCTGCTTTTGTTGCCTCGTGTGTTTGATTTATTACAAGTGTGATTGTAGTAAAACAGTCTATCTTATTTATTTAATAATATTTTGATTTGTTATTATTTTATAATAAATATGACTTTTTTTTAATGTATCTGATTTGTCATTATAGATTTCAGTATTGCTTTATTAGCACCCTCTTTTTCTCCATATATGTTATATTGACATCTACAGTGTATATCTTTCCTATTTTAGACTTCCTGTGCTTAGCATGAAATATACTATATCATCTCTGTTTTAAAGAACCACAAATGCTGCTTAAAAGGAAAAGACAAAAATGGGAAGGGAAAGTCAGAGCACAACCTAATTGCAGGCTAGAAATGACTATAGATAAACATTCCCATAGAAAAAAAAATAGAAAAATGTAATGGATCATAAGGATATACATAGGCAGACAAGCCCAAACATGCGTTTTGCACCTTTTTAAAAAAGTGCAGAGGCGCGAATTGTGTAGGTGTGGGCTTGTCTGCCTATGTATGTTCTTACGATCCATTACATTTTTCTATTTTGAATCTATGGGAATGCTTATCTATGATCATTTCTAGCCCGAAATTAGGTAGTGCTCTGCCTTTCCCTTCCCATTTTTTGTATCCAGCAACAAGCGGAGGCACACCAAGTACCCCAGGACAAGCAGGGTATCAACCAGGATGCTGCACCTTGAAGTGAGTCCTTGGAAATATCCCTCAGCGGATCATAATATGGTATCACCTAGTTAATATTGATGTTACACATTCTGGACATTAAGAAATGTTTTAATCCTTACTGCTGTGCTATGTAGGATTAATCCAGTTAAACATCATGTCATGGGGACCTGTATACCTTTATATCTTCACATAGATACCTCAGGGATATCATTTGCGTACATTTGTTCTTTTGTGTACTGTATATACACTGTTATCTGCCATTCATTTTTTGGAGCATCACACAATTTCCTTGATAATATTAAAAGTCTAAGAGTCTCCAAAACCTTTAGTGATCTGTGTAGTGTAAAAGGTCCCAGCGCAGATGTAAATTCAATGATATGCAAAAAAGAAGATGACATACAGTACACGACACACAAAAGAAATATAATTCTATATAAAGTAGTTATTTATAAGTATGGGGTTTGAAATATGTTCTTTAACAACTCCCAGCAGATCTCTTGATATGCATCTTTAAATAAATGTGTCCTGCTGTGTGAAAATATACTCTTGGTTGCCAGCCCCGGGTCTTACTTCGACATCCTTCTGTAATAGAATGGCCTAGATAGTGTAGTGAATGCAGAGAGGATTACAGGCACACAGTTATCGCAGCAATAAAGGTAATCTGCAGGTGCTCGTGGAGATTGGGGGAGATCCTGTACTACCCCAGAGAGATCACAGAGCAGGAGAAAACAGCCAGACGCAAGGTCTTGCAAAAAGGATGGTTTAATAGCAAATCCAACGTTTCGACTGCATAAGCAGTCTTTGTCAAGGTGCTTATGCAGTCGAAACGTTGGATATGCTATTAAACCACCCCTTTTGCAAGACCGCATGCCTGGCTATTTTCCTCCTGCTCTACATAGTTTAGTAACAAAAAAAATACAGATTGTGTTTAAAAAAACCACAAAGATTGTGGTTAAAAATGGTTACCTTTATTTACGTACAGGTACTGTGTTTGACAGCCTATACATGCGAATATTTATGAGGGGCCTAAGCATGACTCTAAAAGGCCCCCATTTCCCCTCACCTACCTCACCAGTGAATGCCAATTATCGATTATGGAGACATAGTATATGGCTCGGCACCCCAAACCCACCTAAGCAAACTTGACACCTTCTACAATTCAATATGTCATTTTGTTCTCCACTGCAACTACAACACACATCACTGCGAAATGCTCAAAGAACTAGACTGGTCATCTCTTGAGTCTAGGAGCAAAGTTCACCTTTCCTTTCTTGCCTTCAAATACTTTCTGGGCAAACTACTCGTCTATCTGAACAAGCTCCTCACCCTACCACATGCAGCACGTATCATCTGAGATCAGACTCCAAAAGACTATTCATGGTCCCAAGGCTCAACAAAGTATCCGGCCGATCCTCCATCTCTTACCGTGCACCCCAAAACTGGAACAACCTACCAGAGACGCTCACATTCAACACCAGTTTAAGTTCTTTCAAAACCAAAGCTGTCTCACTTTTTAATCTGGTCTGTAACTGTTACATATGCCCATAATATATATATTATCTTTAAGTATGCATGCAATGTCTTGTATACAGTTTAATGCAGTGTTTCCCAAAGTGTGCGCCGCGGCGCCCTGGTGCGCCGCGGCTTGGCTAGAGGGGCGCCACGATCAGAGCCGCCAGCAGCGGGAAACAAGGGCTGCTAGTTACTTTAAAAAAAAAAAAAAAACCTCTGAAGCCAGCACTGGGTCTCCCTGGCAGCGCTGGAAGTAAGAGAGAGGGAGGCCTGGCGCGCACGCTGGAGGAGCAGCACCGGGAGACAGATGTCTCCCAGCAGCACTGCAGCCTCACCCCCCCCCCCTTCCCCCTCCCTCCCCGCAGCACACCGGCCCTCCCCCCACGTGGCACAGGCCCCGCAGCACTGACCTCCTCCGTGCAGGGACCGGGCCGTTCAGCCATACACCCCCTCCCATGATACCCTGTTCTGCCTGCAGCCTATTACCAGCATCGATTCCAGTGAACACACAGCTATGGGAGCAAATTCACTGACAGGTTGTCAGGGTTCTGCTCGCCACAAACCAGGACCGGACCGCGAGGCTGAGGTGGGGTTGTAAAAGCACCGACCTGAGACCGCACAGGCTGATCCGGATTGCGCAGTTTGTAGTCATATGTCGCAGGATCAGGATTGGAGAAGACAGCGTCGTCGTTGTAGAAGCCAGGGTCAGGACAGGAGACATCAGGATAAACATTGTACAGGCAAGAGTTCGGCAACAGGTAGTCAGGAGAGCCCCGCTTCAGCTTAGGAGCGCGGGGTTGGCCTTTGCGCGAGCGACGACCATGGCCCATGGTGCTGGTCACAGGAGATGGTAGGCAGACCAGAATAGCACACCGTCTTGCTGCACGGGTGCACCAGTGCTACAACGCAAAAGTCCTGAGCGGGCAAGGGAATCCACTGTTTCAGCGCAGGAACCAGGACACGGCCTCTCTATATTAGGGAAAGAGTAGGCCCCAGGAACCAGGAAGCTGTAGATACAGGGAAACCTCCGCTTCAGTGCAGGAATCCAGGAGACTGCAGAACGCAGGGACGAACCTCTACTTTAGTGCAGGAATCCAGGAGGCTGAAGGACGCAGGAACGAAACCTCTGCTTCAGCACAGGGGAACAGAAGCTGAAGGACGCAGGGAATACCTCCGTATCAGCATAAGGGAACAAGCGGCTTGAAGGGAGCTGAAGGATGCAGGACGTAACCTGGAATCAGCATTGGAGAACAAGCGGCTTGAAGGAAGCTGAAGGACGCAGGGCGGAACCTGGTATCAGCAAAGAAGAACAAGCGAGAGCTTGTGGCAAAACAGTTGACATCCAGTTAGGACTATGCTCGGCAGGGAGCATTATGGGAAGACAGTACTTAAAGGCCAGCGGGCCAATCCCCGGAGGGGGGTGTGAAGGTACTGCTCCAATGAATGAATGCAAGTCTAGGTTGCAGTGATAGGCTGCACAGCTGCAGTAGATACCAGAGGGAGTGTGTATTGCTTTGATGAGTGAATCCAGGCTGCAGCAAACCTCAGGAAAGCTGATCCAGAACTGCACCGGTCTGCAAGGTAAGGCAACCAGTAAACCATGGAGCGGATTCCTTACAGTACCCCCCCCTTCACGCGAGACCTCCGGGCGAACATGAGCACTCATAGAGTTGGAGGACCGGGAATTGTTGCTGAACAGTCTAGGATTGGGGTTAGAGTCGTACTCCAGTGACTCATGATTAGTCCTTAGTGTACCCCCACCCCCCGGTGAGAACTGTGGCCAGACAGGACCATCCATGGGCCTTGGGGACATTGAGTTGTTCCTAAAATTCTTTAGGTAGAAAGGGCATCCGTAAACGAGCAGTTCTTTAGTGAGTACAGTTCTAAGAAATAAGAGTAGTAGAAGAAACATCCTTGGTACATGGCTCGCCCCGCAAAATGACTTGGAAATCCAGGGTTGTGAAGAACCAGAGGGTTCCAGAGCAGAAACGGCAGAAGAACCCCTACAGGAAGCCCAGTCTTTAATAAAGGAACCTGAATCTAGGATCAGCGGCCCTGATAATTGATCGAATACACCAGGAGGAACTTTGTAACAGAAAAAGTCTTGGCTGACCACTGCATGTTGAAATTTGCGAGAAATTTTTCCTCTAGAAGGCTCCCAGGTAATGGTTAGTAAGGGTATAGGCTGGTTGGAAGCATCTCCCGGTATTGGTATGGAAGGTGACAAGGCAAGCAGTAAACCCGGCATAGGGACCGAAATCTTGGGATACATACAGAGTATTTCCAACTGAGAGGAAATAACAGGGGCAACCGAAAATTCCGAGGGACAAAACCATGGTTTAGCAGGAGCAGAGAAGCAAACAACAGTAGAGCTCTCCAATACTGGGAAATCTTCATTGGGAGATAGTATTGTCAGTGAATCAGGAATAGTCCTTGGGATCTTCAAATCAGTAGCTTGAGAAAAAGGCAGAGCCAGGGTAGTGGTGGGAGGGAAGCTAACATCAGAAGCTGAAGTCTGTACCTCAGTGACAGAGCCTTGAGAATCAACAAGCAGCAAGTATGAACTATGAAAACTCTTAATGACAGGCACCTTAGGAGTACAAGGAGTCTTTTCCGAAACTGCAATGGCCCTAACCACAGGGGTACCTAACCTGTCAAAAACATGAATAGGTGTGTTTTCTAGTGCAAAATCTCTGATCACAGGACTCCTAACCGATAGTGAGGGTGTCTGGGTTTGATTAGAGAAAAAATCAGATGTATTGATAAGTGACTTAGAAACAACTACTGAGGTTCTAGATTTGCTGGACATGTGAGAAAAAATACCCTTTAAGACAGGAGCTTTAATTTCCTCCCAGAGTAACCCCATGTTTGCTGGGACATATTTAGACACAGTACTGAGGGACTGGGTTTCAGCAAAGGCAGGACAGCTAAATAGCTCAGATTTAAACCCCAGGACTTGTAATATGTGCATGGTGACCTCAGACAGTACTAAGGGAGTGATCACAGATATGCTGATCCCCAAAGGATTAGCCTGGAGAGAGAAATCAGGGGGACCCCCAGACAGGATACTCATTGTAGAAAGAGCTTCAGAATCAGAAGGAGAATCATTACCTCTCAGAGTCTCAAAACTAGTAAGACACAATTCAGCGAAAAGGGATACAGTGTGCAAGCTTTTTACTAATCTATATGAAAAAGCGTCACTTTGGGGAGAAAACCGTGCGTCAGCAAACATTCCTGGGAACATAATATGAACCCCAGGAGGGACATACAGACTACTGTATGCTTTTAACCCTAAGCATAAAGAGGAGAAGAACTCAGACAGTACACGGGGGTTAATCATAACTGTACTGGTCTCTGAAGTAGGTATTTGGTAAGGAATATCTGGGAAACCAGAAATTACTGCAGACTCCATAATGTGGGAACTATGCGCTGAAGCAGGGATCACCGCTATGTGGGCGACAGGCTGGTTCAGTGAAATACCCGGGAGAAGGAACTCTGCGACCAAGCTTAGGGAAAAACCTGACTCCTGAATACATTTATCAGGAACCAGAACTTTAGCCGAAGTCTCCGGAGACGAAACTGCGGAAACTTGAGCTGAAGCAGGGGATTTATAGCAAAGAATATCTAGGGACTCCGTACGGTTATAGGAATCCCTCAATGCAACCTCTGCTGTCTGACTTGTGGACTCATTCTCTGAGGCTAAAACAAAGGCATTAACTTGGAGGCAGCAAGAATTTACAGGGGTTAATGCAGACAGTGCCTGAGAGTAAAACACAGGAAATTTTTTCTCTGTATTAGGAGAGACAAGGGATCTCTCCTCTGGAGCTAGGGGCGTGACCGTGGCTGGCAGAGAACAGGGAATTATCAAAGGAGACTCAGAGAGCTGCCCCTCAGGGGTTAATACAGAAATGACCCTGGGAACAGAACTTAGGGATTCTTTCTCTGACGGGGAAAGCGCACAGGACTGCCTAGCAGAGTTTAAAGCTGGAAAACCCTGAAGAGCTGGAGTGACAGATTCGGAGTTAGAAATAGGGGAACAAAGGGACTTATTCTCTGATAGTAGAACCTTAGTGTTGGCTAGTGAAACATATGTATTCTCCAGGGGAACCTCACAGGACTGCTCGGCAGGGGTTAAAGCTGGAAAACCCTCAAGACCTAGAGAAAGGACTTCTGAGCTAGAAATAGGAGAACTAATGAACTTATTCTCTGATACAAGAACATTAGTGCTGGGTAGAGCAACATATGTATTCTCCAGGGGGACCTCACAGGACTGATCGGCAGGGGTTAACGAAAACATATCATTGGTGTCAGGGAACCCGGGCATACACTCAGGGCAAGGATCCGTGGTATACCAGGGATACAGCCAAGCGGCAGCGAAGCTGGCGAGGGGAGGATCCTGTTCCTTTATGCAAATGTCCAATGTCATGGAAAGGATATGGAGTGTTTTTTGGGCATCAGCCAACATGAGGAGAGGGTCCACTTTTGCTATATAAATGTCTAAAGACAAGGCCAGGGAAGAGAGTTCCTTTTGGGCGTCGTCCAATTCTAAAGGGTACACATTTTCCCAAGTTAAGGGGTAACCAGGAAAGCAAATACAAGCGGCCAGCGATTGTTTTAAGTCCCGGAGGCGGTAAACCTTCATCATGAGATCACTACGGCATTTGTTTTGCAAAGGGGTTAAACCTACAAACACAATCAGATCCTCAGCCATGGGTACATATATAAAATAGAAGGGTATCACATGGGAGGTTTTTACAGGCTGGGACAGGCTTTCAGACAAACTTACCAACCCTACCACAGGGCGGTCGAGTTTGTGCGCCGAGGGATACTGTCAGGGTTCTGCTCGCCACAAACCGGACCGGACCGCGAGGCTGAGGTGGGGTTGTAAAACGCAAAAGTCCTGAGGGGCAAGGGAATCCACTGTTTCAGCGCAGGAGGACCAGGGACAGGCCTCTCATATTTAGGGAAAGAGTAGGCCCCAGGAACCAGGAAGCTGAGATACAGGGAAACCTCCGCTTCAGTGCAGGAATCCAGGAGGAGACTGCAGAAGCAGGGACGAACCTCTACTTTAGTGCAGGAATCCAGGAGGCTGAAGGACGCAGGAACGAAACCTCTGCTTCAGCACAAGGGGAACAAGCTGAAGGAGCAGGGAATACTCCGTATCAGCATAAGGGAACAAGCGGCCGGAAGGGAGCGAAGGATGCAGGACGTAACCTGGAATCAGCATTGGAGAACAAGCGGCTTGAAGGAAGCTGAAGGACGCAGGGCGGAACCGGTATCAGCAAAGAAGAACAAGCGAGAGCTTGTGGCAAAAACAGTTGACATCCAGTTAGGACTATGCTGGCAGGGAGCATTATGGAAGACAGTACTTAAAGGCCAGCGGGCCAATCCCGAGGGGGTGTGAAGGTACTGCTCCAATGAATGAATGCAAGTCTAGGTTGCAGTGATAGGCTGCACAGCTGCAGTAGATACCAGAGGGAGTGTGTATTGCTTTGATGAGTGAATCCAGGCTGCAGCAAACCTCAGGAGAGCTGATCCAGAACTGCACTGGTCTGCAAGGTAAGGCAACCAGTAAACCATGGAGCGGATTCCTTACACAGGTGAGTTATGTTTAAAGTTTCCCGTGACTTTCCGTGCTGATAAATGCATGTCATAAAGAAAATGTTGTCTGTCAGTTATTTGTAGTGTTTGTGGTTTATCCTGAATTAATATTCATTCACTTCTTTATGCTGGGATTCATTGCTCATGGCTTAGAATTGTGGATAGTGGAACTTGGCCCGCAGCATCGGCACGCCCCCCCCCTCGCAAGCCACCGGTCTGACCATCACCCCCAATGTAAATATATGTATTGGGGTAATTTTTATATGTATTGGGGGTGTTGGGGTAATTTGTATATGTATTGGGGGTGTTGGGGTCATTTTTATATATGTATTGGGGGTGTTGGGGTCATTTTTATATTTATTGGGGGTGTTGGGGTAATTTTTATGTGTTGGGGTAATTTGTATATGTATTGGGGGTGTTGGGGTATTTTTTATATGTAGTGGGGGTGTTGGGGTAATTTTTATATATGTAATGGGGGTGTTGGGGTAATTTTTATATGTATTGGGGGTGTTGGGGTAGTGCATACAAAAAAACCCACCTAATATATATATATATATATATTATATATCATATATATAATATATATATATTATATATCCAATAACTACCCATCACACACACACCCCCCCAATACATATAAAATGACCCCCACACACCCCCAATACTATAAATTACCCCAACACCCCCACCTATAAAAAATTACCGCCCACCACCCCCCATTCATATATACAAAATTACCCAACAACCCCCCCCACTACATATAAAAATACCCCACACACCCCCAATACATATACAAATTACCCCAACACATAAAAATTACCCAACACCCCCATAAATTAAAAATGACCCAACACCACCCCATCAATTAAAAAGACCCCACACCCCAATACATATACAATTACCCAACCCCCCCAATCATATAAAATTACCCCAATACATATATTTTACATTGGGGTGATGGTCGACACCGTGGCTTCGCGAGGGGGGGTGGCCGTGCCTGTGCGGCCAAGTTTCCACTATCCACAATTCTACGCCATGAGCAAGATCCCCCATAAAGAAGTGATGAATATTAATTCAGTGATAACCACAAACACTCAATAACTGACAGACAACATTTTCTTTATGACATGCATTTTATCAGCACGAAAGTCACGGGAACCTTTAAACCATAACTCACCTGTGTAGAATCCGCTCCATGGTTATAGGTTCCTTACCTTGCAGACCAGTGCAGTTCTGGATCGCTCTCCTGAGGTTTGCTGCAGCCTGGATTCACTCTCAAAGCATACAACCACTCCCTCTGGTATCTTCTACTGCAGCTGTGCAGCCTATCACTGCAACCTAGACTTGCATTCATGTCATTGGAGCAGTACCTTCACACCCCCCTCCGGGATTGGCCCGCTGGCCTTTAAGTACTGTCTTCCCATAATGCTCCCTGCCAGCATAGTCCTAACTGGATGTCAACTGTTTTTGCCACAAGCTCTCCTTGTTCTTCTTGTCTGATACCAGGTTCCGCCCTGCGTCCTTCAGCTTCTTCAAGCCGCTTGTTCTCCAATGCTTGATTCCAGGTTACGTCCTGCATCCTTCAGCTCCCTTCAGCCCGCTTGTTCCCTTAGCTGATCACGGAGGTATTCCCTCGTCCTTCAGCTTCTGTTCCCCTTGCTGAAGCAGAGGTTTCGTTCCTGCGTCCTTCAGCCTCCTGATTCCTGCACTAAAGTGAGGTTCGTCCCTGCGTTCTGCAGTCTCCTGGATTCCCTGCACTGAAGCGGAGTTTCCCTGTATCTACAGCTTCCTGGTTCCTGGGGCCTACTCTTTCCCTAATGATAGAGAGGCCGTGTCCTGGTTCCTGCGTGAAACAGTGGATTCCCTTGCCCGCTCAGGCTTTTGCGTTTTACAACCCACACCTCAGCCTCGCGTTCCGTCCTGGTTTGTGTGGCGAGCAGAACCCTGACAGTATCTCGGCCGCACAAACTCGGACCGCCCTGTGGTGAGGGTTGGTAGTTTCTGTCTGAAAGCCTGTCCCACCTGTAAACCAGTCCCTATGTGAATACCAGTTCTATGTGAGTATATGACCCATGCTGAGGATCTGATTGTGTTTTGTAGGTTTAACCCCTTTGCAAAACAAATGCCGTAGTTGATCTCATGATGAAGTTATACCGCCTCCGGGACTTAAAAAATCGCTGGCCGCTTGTATTTTGCTTTCCTGTTACCCCCTTAACTTGGGAAATGTGTACCCTTTAGAATTGGACGACGCCCAAAAGGAACTCTCTCCCTTGGCCTTGTCTTTAGCATTTATATAGCAAAAGTGGACCCTCCCTCATGTTGGGCTGAATGCCCAAAAACACTCCATATCCTTCCATGACATTGGACATTTTGCATAAGAACAGGATCCTCCCCCTCGCCAGCTTCGCTGCCGCTTGCTGTATCCCTGGTATATCCACGGATCCTTGCCCTGATTTGTATGCCCGGGTTCCCTGACACCAATGATATGTTTTCGTTACCCCCTGCCGATCAGTCCTGTGAGGTCCCCCTGGAGAATACATATGTTTTGCTCTACCCCAGCACTAATTGTTCTTGTATCAGATATAAGTTCATAGTTCTCCTATTTCTAGCTCAGAAGTCTTTCTCAGTCTTGAGGGTTTTCCCAGCTTTAACCCCTGCCGAGCAGTCCTGTGGGTTCCCCTGGAGAATCATATGTTTCACTAGCCACACGACGGTTCTACGTTCAAGATAAGTCCCTTTGTCCCCCCTATTTCTAACTCCGAATCTGTCACTCCAGCTCTTCAATGGGTTTTTCCAGCTTTAAACTCTGCTAGGCAGTCCGTGGCGCTTTCCCCCGTCAGAGAAAGAATCCCTAAGTTTCTGTTCCCAGGGTCATTTTCTGTATTAACCTGAGGTGGCAGCTCTCTGCTCTCCTTTGATAATTCCTGTTCTCTGCCAGCCACGGTCACGCCCCAGCTCCAGAGGAGAGATCCCTTGTCCTCTCCTAATACAGAGAAAAATTTCCTGTGTTTTTACTCTCAGTCACTGTCTGCATTAAAACCCCTGTAAATTCTTGCCTGTCCTCCAGTTAATGTCCTTTGTTTTAAGCCTCAGAGAATGAGTCCACAAGTCAGCATCATAGGTTGCATTGAGGGTTCCTATAACCGTACGGATCCCTAGATATTCTTTTGCTATAATCCCCCTGCTTTCAGCTCAAGTTTCCGCAGTTTCGTCTCCGGAGCCTTCGGCTAAAGTTCTGGTTCCTGATAAATGTTTCAGGAGTCAGGTTTTTCCCTAAGCTTGTCGCAGATTTCCTCTTCCCCGGGTTTTTCACTGAACCAGCCTGTCGCCCACATAGCGGTGATCCCTGCTTCAGCGCATATTTCCCCACATTATGGAGTCTGCAGTATTTCTGGTTTTCCCCCATATTCCTTACCAAATACCTACTTCAGACCAGTACAGTTTATGATAACCCCCGTGTACTGTCCTAGTTCTTTCTCCTCTTTATGCTTAGGGTTAAAAGCATCAGTAGTCTGTATGTCCCTCCTGGGGTTCATATTATGTTCCCAGGAATGTTTTGCTACGCACGGTTTTTCTTTCCTCCAAATGACGTCTTTTCATATGATTAGTACAAAGCTTGCACACTGTATCCCTTTTCGCTGATTGTGTCTTACTAGTTTTGAGACTCTGAGAGGTAATGATTCTCCTTCTGATTCTGAAGCTCTTTCTACAATTGAGTCAAGTCCTGTCTGGGGGTTCCCCTGATTTCTCTCTCCAGGCTAATCCTTTGGGATCAGCATATCTTGATCACTCCCTTAGTACTGTCTGAGGTCACCATGCACATCTTACAAGTCGGGTTTAAATCTGAGCTATTTAGCTGTCCTGCCTTTGCTGAAAACCCAGTCCCTCAGTACTGTGTGCTAAATATGTCCCAGCAAACATGGGGTTACTCTGGGAGAAATTAAGCTCCTGTCTTAAAGGGATTTTTTTCTCACATGTCCAGCAAATCTAAACCTCAGTAGTTGTTTCTAATCCTTATCATACTCTGATTTTTTCTCTAATCAACCCAGACAACCCTCACTATCGGTTGGAGTTCCTGTGATCGAGATTTTGGCACTAAGAAAACACACCTATTCATGTTTTTAGACAGTTAGGTACCCCTTGTGGTTAGGTCCATTGCATTTCGGAAAAGACTCCTTGTACTCCTAAGGTGCCTGTCATTAAGAGTTTTCATAGTTCATACTTTGCTGCTTGTTGATTCTCAAGCTCTGTCCGAGACAATTGTCGAGGTGAGTTTATACGGGTCACGACAACAACGATGAAGACGAGACACTACACGACTATACTATGCTCCCAATAGCTCTTCAGCCTAGTTAGCCCCTCACACTACCTGGTCTGCCTTTTTCTCAAGCTAGGATTTAAGATCCAAGGACTATTCCTGATTACTAAATACTATCTCCCAATGACTTTCCCAGTATTGGAGAGCTCTACGTTGTTTGCTTCTCTCTGCTCCTGCTAAACCATGGTTTTGGTCCTCGGAATTTTCGGTTGCCCCTGTTATTTCCTCCAGTTGGAAATACTCTGTATGTATCCCAAGATTTCGGTCCCTATAGCCGGGTATTACTGCTTGCCTTGTCCACCTTCCATACCATACCGGAGATGCTCCAACCAGCCTATACCCTTACTACCATTACCTGGGAGCCTTCTAGAGGAAAAATTCTCGCCAATTTCACATGCAGTGTGTCAGCCAAGACTTTTTCTGTTACAAAGTTCCTCCTGGTGTATTCGATCAATTCTCAGGGCCGCTGACCTAGATTCAGGTTCCTTTATTAAGACTGGCTTCCTGTAGGGGTTCTTCTGCTGTTTCTTCGCCTGGAACCCTCTGGTTCTTCACCAACCCTGGATTTCAAGTCTTTTGCGGGGCGAGCCATGTACCAAGGATGTTTCTTCTCCTACTCTTATTTCTTAGAACTGTACTCACTAAGACCTGCTCGTTTACTGATGCCCTTTCTCTACCTAAGAATTTTAGGAACAACTCAATGTCCCCAGGCCCATGGTGGTCCTGTCTGGCCAGTTCTCACACCGGGGGTGGGGGTACACTAAGGACTAATCATGAGTCCTGGAGTACGACTCTAACCCCAACTCTAGACTGTTCAGCAAATTCCGGTCCTCCAATCTATGAGTGCTCATGTTCGCCCGGAGGTCTCTCGTGAAGGGGGGGGTACTGTAAGGAATCCGCTCCATGGTTTACTGGTTGCCTTACCTTGAGACGGTGCAGTTCTGATCAGCTTTCTGAGGTTGCTGCAGCTCTGGATCACTCTCAAGCAATACACACTCCCTCTGGTATCTACTGCAGTCTGTGCAGCCTATCACTGCAACACATAGACTGCATTACATTCATTGGAGCAGTACCTTCACCCCCCCTCCGGGGATTGGCCCCGCTGTGCCTATTAGTACTGTCTTCCCATAATGCTCCCTGCCGAGCATAGTCCTAACTGGATGTCCAACTGTTTTTGCCACAATCTCTCGCTTGTTTCTTCTTTGCTGATACCAGGTTCGCCACCTGCGTCCCTTCACTTCCTTCAAAGCCGCTTTCTCCAATGCTGATTCCAGGTTACGTCCTGCATCCTTCACTTCCTTCAAGCCCTTGTTCCCTTATGCTGATACGGAGGTATTCCCTGCGTCCTTCAGCTTCTGTCCCCTGTGCGGAAGCAGAGGTTTCGTTCCTGCGTCCTTCAGCCTCCTGGATCCTGCCACTAAAGTAGAGTTCGTCCCTGCGTTCTGCAGTCTCCTGGATTCCTGCACTGAAGCGGAGGTTTTCCCTGTATCCTCGCTTCCTGGTTCCTGGGCCTACTCTTTCCCTAATATAGAGAGGCCGTGTCCTGTGTTCCTGCGCTGAAACAGTGATTCCATTCGCCCGCTCAGGCCTTTGCGTTGTAGCAACTGTGCACACCGTGCAGCAAGACGGTGTGCTTTCTGGTCTGCCTACCATCTCCTGTGACCAGCACCATGGCCATGGTCGTCGCTCGCGCAAAGGCCAACCCCGCCTCCTAAGCGGAAGCGGGCTCTCCTGACTACCTGTTTGCCGAACTCTGCCTGTACATGTTATCCTGATGTCCTCCGTCCTGACCCTGGCTTCTACACAACGACGCGTCTCTTCCAATCCTGATCCTGCGACATATAACTACAAACTGCGCAATTCCGGATCAGCCTGTGCGGTCTCAGTCCGGTTGCTTTTACACACCCCACCTCAGCCTCCGCCGTCTCCCTGGTTTTGTGGCGAGCAGAACCCTGACAACCTGTCAGTGAATTTGCTCCCATAGCTGTGTGTTCACTGGAATCGATGCTGGTAATAGCTGCAGCAGACAGGGTATCATGGGAGGGGTGTATGCTGAACGGCCCGGTCCCTGCACGGAGGAGGTCAGTTGCGGGGCCTGTGCCACGTGGGGGGAGGGCCGGTGTGCTGCGGGGAGGGGAGGGTGAAGGGGGGGTGGTGAGGCTGCAGTGCTGCTGGAGACATCTGTCTCCCTGTGCTGCTCCTCCATCGTAGCGCGCCAGGCCTCCCTCTCTCTTACTTCCAGCGCTGCCAGGGAGACCCAGTTCTGGCTTCAGAGGTTTTTTTTTTTTTTTTAAATAACTAGCAGCCCTTGTTTCCCGCTGCTGCGGCTCTGATCGTGGCGCCCCTCTAGCCAAGCCGCGGCGCACCAGGCGCCGCGGCGCACACTTTGGGAAACACTGCATTAAACTGTACAGAAAATTGCATGCATACTTAAAGATATAATATATTATGGGCATATGTAACAGTTTACAGACCAGATTAAAAGTGGAGCAGCTTTGGTTTTGAAAGAACTTAACTGGTGTTGAATGTGAGCGTCTCTGTAGGTTGTTCCAGTTTTGGGGTGCACGGTAAGAGAATGGAGGATCGGGCCGGATACTTTTTGAGCCTTGGGACCATGATAGTCTTTTGGAGTCTGATCTCAGATGATAACGTGCTGCCATGTGGTAAGGTGAGGAGCTTGTTCGATAGACGAGTATTTGCCCAGAAAGTATTTGAAGGCAAGAAAGGAAAGGTGAACTTTGCTCCTAGACTCAAGAGATGACCATCTCAGTTCTTTGAGCATTCCACTGATGTTGTGTTTGTAGTTGCAGTGGAGAACAAAATGACATATTGAATTGTAGAAGGTGTCAGTTTGCTTAGGTGGTTTGGGGTGCCGAGCCCCAAATATACTATGTCTCCATAATCGAAATGGCATTCACGTGAGGTAGGTGAGGGGAAATGGGGGCCTTTTAGATTCATCTTAGGCCCCTCATAAATATTCGCATGTATAGCTGTCAACACAGTACCTGTACGTAAATAAAGGTAACCATTTTTAAACCACAATCTTGTGGTTTTTTTAAACACAATCTGTATTTTTTGTGTTACTAATATGTAGAGCAGAGGAAAATAGCCAGGCATGCGGTCTTGCAAAAGGGGTGTTTAATAGCATATCCAACGTTTCGACTCATAAGCACCTGACAAAGACTGCTTATGCAGTCGAAACGTTGGATTTGCTATTAACCACTTTTTGCAAGACCTTGCGTCTGGCTGTTTCTCCTGCTCTGTGATCTCTCTGGGGTGTACAGGATCTCCCCCAATCCCCACGAGCACCTGCAGATTACCTTTATTGCTGCGATAACTGTGTGCCTGTAATCCTCTCTGCATTCACTACACTATCTCTAGGCCATTTCTATTACAGAAGGATGTCGAAGTAAGACCCGGGCTGCAACCAAGAGTATATTTTCACACTAGCAGACACATTATTTAAAGATGCATCATCAGAGATCTGCTGGGAGTTTTTAAAGAACATATTTCAAACCCCATACTTATAAATAAACTACTTTATATAGAATATATTCTTTTGTGTGTCGTGTACTGTATGTCATCTTCTTTTTTGCATATCATTGAATTTACATCTGCGCTGGGACTTTTTACACTACCAGATCACTAAAGGTTTTGGAGACTCTTAGACTTTTAATTTATCAAGGAAATTGTGTGATGCTCCAAAAAATGAATGGCAGATAACAGTGTATATACAGTACACAAAAGAACAAATGTACTCAAATGATATCCCTGAGGTAATCTAAAAATCTCTCTCAACAACACAACAAAAAAACCAACAAACGGAAGGAGGAGGTGCATTTGGGGGGGAGGTTGTATATATTTGGGGGTGGGGATTTTTTTGTATGTATTCGGGGGTGGGAAGTTTTTAGGTATATATCTTGTGGGGAGAATTGTGGGGGGGGGAAGACGGAATGAGTAAGCGTGGGGTAATTGACGAGGGAGAGGAGAGAGGGGGTGAGTGAGGAAAAGAGGGAGTAAGAGTGAGAAGCAGGGGAGAGAAATACATGTGAGGCGGGAGGGTGAGACGGAAAGGAGAGAAATACATGGGATGGGGGCTCGTGAGGTGTGAAATGGGAGAAAGTGTGAGAGAGAGAGAGAGAGAGTGTGTGAGAGAGAGAGAGAGAGAGTGGGAGAGAGAGACTGTGTGTGAGAGAGAGAAGAGTGTGTGAGAGAGAGAAGAGTGTGTGAGAGAGAGAAGAGTGTGTGAGAGAGAGAAGAGTGTGTGAGAGAGAGAAGAGTGTGAGTCTGCATGTGTGTGAGTCTGCGTGTGTGTGAGTCTGCGTGTGTGTGAGTCTGCGTGTGTGAGAGAGAGAGAGTCTGCGTGAGCGTGTCTGAGAGAGCGAGAGTCTGCGTGAGAGACATACCAACTGCGCACTGCAACTGTTAGGTATGTATATACAACTTTGTTTTCACTTTGGGCGACGTGGAAAAATCCTGATCCCCTTAGGGAGCCTTCAAAAAATTCTGATCGACTTAGGGAGCCTTGAACCGAAAAAGTTTGGGAACCACTGGTATAATGTATACCCTGTTCACTTATTTTTATGTATTTGTAACCATGTATTATTTGTCATTTTAACTCCTATGCCCATGACATACTTGAAAACGAGAGGTAACTCTCAATGTATTACTTCCTGGTAAAATATTTTATAAATAAATAAATATATATTTCCAATCCCGTTTGCAGCCCCGCCGCCTCACTTCTGGTTTTCGGCAGGTGGCGTTTTGCATCGTCATCACCATACATGTTTCACAGTGTTCACCTTCACTGCTTCATCAGTGGTTTTCCAGAGGCTGCCATTACAGACTTCTTATAGTCCTTTCATTACCCTTTAATCATCCAGTATAATCATATTAAACCACTCCCAGGGTACAGTATTGCCAATTTTTTTTATAGACATCAATATTAAGACATTATTTTATTATAACAAAAACACTAAAAACATAATATATAAAATTAAATGTAGAACCATGAGTGATAAAGGTGATATTTCAGAAATGATCTATATCTAATATTTAATGGGAACCATTAAATAAGCAAAGCTGTGTGTAGAAATCATTTTAATGCATTTATAAACTATAACTTTGATAAAAGTTGAATAAAAAATTATATCAAAATTATATATATAAAAAAAACTATTGGATAAAATATCCCTAAATGTTAACTAATCAATTACAGACATACCTCGGCTATCCGTCCCACAAACCGCTGTTGGATAGCGGACCGTCGAATTACAGATCCCATGTTAATCCGCGACGGTGAGCGTCGGATAATCTGTTGTGATGTCGGATAATACAGTCATCGGAATTCATTATCTGGTGTCGGATAAGCCGTTCGATGAATAACGGGCCATAAAGCGAGGACCACCTGTATAATCCAAAAATCTAATTACTAATATGTTAAAAATAAATGATTTCAATATCGAAATGTACATATATATATATATATATATATATATATTTATATATATATATATATATATATATATACAAATACAACTGTATGCTCATCTGCATGTCTTAGGCAGGTCTGCAACCCCGCCTTTCCCCATTATCACCCAGCATACAGCACTTCCACTGCAGCAAGGGATTCTGGGAAATGACATGCAAATGAGCACACAGTGTCACTTTTTGCCTCAAAAACCATTTTTAACATGGTTCCCTATAGGCTTAAGCTTGCTGCATGGTCACAGCTTTGAGCACAGCCAGGGTTAAGGTGCATACCCAGAAAACCACCCACAGACAGCTGTTTCGACCTTAATGGGTCTCATCAGTGTGGGGTTGATTAACTGGGTATGCAAAGAAGCTAAAGGATGCAAAAAAAGACGCACGGAAGAAAGGGTAGGGAAGGCACGTTAGTGTTATAAAGGGGAAGGGGAAGGAGAGTGAACAATAAAATTGGGGAGACAGGTGCTGGAGTTGGCAAAGTGGGACGTAGACATGAATAGGGTAAGGGTGGGCCGAGGCAGGATGGAGAAGAAGGGGGGGGTGCGCTTGATGTTGGGGGTTAGTTTTTCTTGTATGATGCCTGAATTTTAGTGCTATATTTAAACAAGCCTCAAATACGCCACATAAGCCATATGGTATGTGGTGGGTCCCGGTGTGCGGGATCTGCTGGAACCAGAAGCCAGAGAGCGCCACCCAACTACATAGCTCGATATCATTTTCATGTTAGGGGCAAAACTACCTTCTCTAGGAAAAAGTGTTGGTTTGACGCATTGCTTTCGGACCACCGGCCATATTAATCGACAAACGGTTCTGAATAAGGTCTGCCGTGAATCTGTCACGAAGTCTTTGGTGTTTTCTAATGTTTGGCGGTCAGAAGTGTCGGTTGATGATAAGTGTAGTTTACGGGTTTTGATTGTCATTGTCCTTATCATTACCATTAGTGCTATCTGGTGCAACTGTTTGTTTTCCTTACATAGTAAGTACTGTCATGGTTTTAACACGTTTGCCTTTGTTTCTTATGTTTTTTATATGGAGTTGCTTACATCCCCATGTGGCACGTTTTACTATTAGCTCTCCCACATCGTTACACAATACCCGTTCTAGAAATACACTTGCGTACTAAAATGTCTTAGATATTCATGCAATAAAGGCGGAGCACAATACCTTACGTCGGCCTTCATGCACTTAAGAGTCGTATGAGGAAAAATAGTATGCACATCTACATACAATACACCATATTGCCCACAAAAATTTGTATAACGTTTCCCATTCGCTGTCAGTATTTTCCCTGATATTCACACAGTATATCTATTAGCAGGGACTCCCCCTGGCACTATCCTCAGTCCATGATTCACTCTTTATATCCTTGAACTCAGGCCCTGATTCACCCTTATATCCTTGGCTGTGGTTAAACTATTAACCTATATTCTAATTCTACAGTAACGGAGGTAATATATATAAGAAGGGCTTCTAGATAGGGACCCGAGATCAATATACAGTATAAATTGATATCTTGTACTTACCCAGCCCGTTGACCTTATCCCACTTCTGACACCAATCTTTAATGAATTCATCCTGACTAGCATATGTCCGGGACAGTCTCCAGTCAAGGATCGAACACCTTCGAGGATTTTTCCCACTGTTTACAACAAAAGGCCCTGGAAAAGTTAATCGAAACGTTCGGAAGAGAAACGCATTGAGTCTGACACCAATTGTGATCAAAAATATCTCCTGTTTATTAGGCGGCTTTTACAGCCACGTGTATATAGGTCTTGAAAACAAAGTGACCTATTTGCCAATTTTCCGTTCCCTTATTTGGTGTTCTGTTAGACATAAACATGTCATTAACTGCATTTATTTGGAACAACTACCGTACATCACATGTCCCTGATAAAATAGACTGAGGACAGTATTGTTAATTTCCCGTCGCTACCCTTGTTGGGTCAGTACTTCCTATTTCAACACAGAAGTTCAAGCCACATTTACAAACACAAACAGGTAGTTGAGAAAAAAGTTTAGTTTAAGTCCATATGATTAAGCGGATAGTCAGTGGGTTTAGCCATTTAAATGAATATTGCAGGAGAGGCTATGGGATAGGCTATACCATAATACTGAGTAAATTATGGTGAGTAAAAAAAAAGTGACAAAAACCCTCCACAGGAAAGCAAAATATGCAAATACAACTGTATGCTCATCTGTATATATTATATATATATATGATATATATTATATATATATATTATTATATATATATATATATATATATATAATATATATATATGTAGAGGCATCAGTTACCGTGTAGCCGAGCTTCAATAATCAAAAAAAAATAGATGATACCATTCTGTGGCTAACTAAATGCTTTTATTTGTGCGGAGCTTTCGAGATACTCTGATCTCTAACATCGCCGGAAGAAGAGATCAGTGATCTCGAAAGCTCGCACAAATAAAAGCATTCGTTAGCCACAGAACGGTATCATCTATTTTTTTTCGATTATATTATATATATATATATTATATATATATATATATATATATATATATATATATGCATTTAACAGGTCAATGTTTAAAGTGAGGGAGAAAATGACAATACAGTTTGCATTATTTAGTTTTTTTTGTTTTAATAGATGCAGTAGTTTTTTTTTAGCTTTAACGATATACAATTATGTAAGCTGCCGATTGATCGATTCTCCCATAATCGAGATGGTAAAAGCTGCTTCCCGGGTTTTACAATAGGGTTGCCTTTTCTAAAGGGGGAAGTTGCTGTGCCTTGTAAATACTGTAGTTGCTATAGCCATCACAATGAGGCTTAATACATTACAACTCATTAGAAAGGGTTATTAATGAGTTGGTGGTGGTTGGCGGGTGGGGGGGGGGGGGGGGGGGAAATTGCAGTGAAGTATTATTCTATACTACACACTGATGTTTTTATTAAAAAAACAAACACATATAGGATTTTGAACGAAGCTTAATACATTAAAACTCATTAACAAAGGCATAATGAGTGAGGGTAAAGTGCAGTAAATTTTATCTAATACGCACCAACATATTATTTAAAAAAATGTAATTGTAAAAGAATGTAATGCTCCTATAGTCCTATAAGGACTATAAGAAGGACTTGTTGAACTCACTCAAGACAAGAGAATGCTGGAGCTAAATTCTTCAAAAACTAGGAGATCTATATTGAAACATTGGAGTCAATGCACTAAGCCCGATAGAAAAAAATCGCCATGTTTTTAAATCTCCATTTTGACAGCGTTGTATACGGTATGCAGAAATCCCGGAATAGCATGATAGCCAGTCGAGTAGCGGGCGACAAGATGATTGCCCTCTGAAAGGCCCTCACCTGGCGAATTGTATCTGCTGCAGAGAGAGAGAGAGCCGCCTCCCCTGTGCAAATCTCGCCCAAAATTTTAAAGTTTTTAAATTAAGTTGTATTACTAGTGTAGATGAGCAGGGGGTCTCTTGAAGGCAGTCCAAGGCAGTGTATGTGCAGAGCAACTACACTGCCTGGATATCTCTGTATTTGGACACGGCTGCACGCAAAGAAAGACAGCTGGGTACAACAGTGAATAATTATCCTTACCTGGGGCCAACCTAATGAGGAGGGAGAAGTATTCACTTACCAACCCCCTACCTTCAGGGTAATATAGAGCCCCCCACAGGTTCGGGATTGTGATTGGAATTTTTGCTTGATTACATAAACAGTATTCAGCTTTGGGAATACCCTGCTGCCTTATTTGTGTGACTTCTTATTGTGCCCACGTACCCCCCAGTTCTTTGTATACAAGAGACAAAATGGAGTCACCCCTGATATATATATATTATCAGGCGTTGTACAGCGAAACGTCTTAAAGCGAAACACGTTTTCTCATAGGAACACTATTGAAATGAAAGGTTCCGTTCCTGAAGGCTTTTTTATCGGTAATATACTCCAAATATTGTACACGGACAATAAGATATGCAACCCACACAAATTATATAGAGTGTGTGTGTGTATATGTATATATGTATATATGTGTGTATATATATATGTGTGTGTGTGTATACAAATAAAATACTTGGCAAAGCGTCGTAAGAGCGTTGGATAAGCCATTCGTTGTAAAACGAGGACTGCCTGTACAAGCATAAGACTAATTTAATGTGGTTGATTATGAATATATATATATAATATGCAAATACAACTGTATGCTCATCTGCATGTCTTAGGCAGGTCTGCAACCCCGCCTTTCCCCATTATCACCCACCATACAGCACTTCCACTGCAGCAAGGGATTCTGGGAAATGACATGCAAATGAGCACACAGTGTCACTTTTTGCCTCAAAAACCATTTTTAACATGGTTCCCTATAGGCTTAAGCTTGCTGCATGGTCACAGCTTTGAGCACAGCCAGGGTTAAGGTGCATACCCAGAAAACCACCCACAGACAGCTGTTTCGACCTTGATGGGTCTCATCAGTGTGGGGTTGATTTTAACTGAATATGCATAAGAGGCTATGGGATAGGCTATACCATAATACTGAGTTAAGTTATGGTGAGTAAAAAAAGTGACATAAACCCTCCACAGGAAAGCAAATATGCAAATACAACTGTATGCTCATGCAGATGAGCATACAGTTGTATTTGCATATTTGAAATACTACGTGCGCAAATTAAAATAGTTAAATAATGAAATAGTTACAGTTGCTGCCTAAATGTTAAACTATACACAATAGCAAATATATAGGGAAAATGGAGAACATTGGCGCAAACTGCTAACTAAACAATAAAATATGAGCATAAATGGACTGGGGATATATTAAGAGTTCCTGGTTGCTCTGAAATGAAAATGAAGAAAAGACAAAATATGGTGAAGTACGTTTTTGTAATGGTCAATGTGCAAAAGTAGATCGCTACTTACAAAGTAGCAGATGTAAGTAAGCATATAGGATATAAAATCCTCTCCGTCCTGCTGCCTGGTTTGATGATTTGTTTCTTCTTTGCCTAAAATTGCGGGGTGCTATGTGTCTCACAACACGGATCTCTCCTCTCTCTCCTCTCTCTCCTCTCTCTCCTCTCTCTCTCTCCTCCTCCTCTCCATGCTTACCACTCTCTCTCCTCGCTCTCCTCTCTCCCTTTCTCCTAGACTCTCTCCTCTACCTCTTCTCTAACATAATCTCCCTCCTCCCCTCGCCACAAAACACACAAAAGCGCAAATACTAGGTGCCGCATCCATGTCACCTGTGGAAGTAAGTGCTCCTTCATCATTTAATGGCAGACGAATAACGTCACATTGGATTGTACAATGATGAACGTGTGGTGATAGTATGTGTAACATATAAATTGTTAGTCATTCTAAAACTTCATTGTACTTTAATTCAGTATGTCGTTACAACACATGAATGAAATGTGATTCCTCATCAACTTTAACCCCATCAGCATTCGGATATCCACAGTGAAACCGTGCTGCGACCCCACTATGAGTAATGCATACAATAATAAACTCTATCATTACATTTGTATGTAACATGTTATGTCTTGAATCGTCGTTACATTCACAAGAAGAAGTAATGGTTTGTTTGTATAAATAAGCGTGTAGAAGGGGGATATACTGACAAGATGGTTGTTTGGTGATGACGGGAGGATATAGCCCTTTTAAATAACCCCCTGCTAACGTTTGCGGGAAACATATAAACGAAGATACCATGAATTCAATGATATAAATTGTAAAATCAAATAAGTGTTCTAGCCTAAGTTTCATATTGTTGATTATCATTCTCGCGGGGATACAGATATATTCACGCCAACCTCGCGTGACAACCAGACAATCTCGAGGACCACCCGTACCCTCCGAGTGCTAAATAATGTATCTTCTTCATTCCATCTGAAATGTATGTAAAGGTGAAATGCCAGTATATCCTATCGTATGTGGGAGAATATATTTTTTTTAACATATTACTGTTACTGTATGTGTTTAGGTGGTGTGTATTTTTTGAAGGATACTGTATTTGGGGGGTGGCACACGATGCTCCAGCATGCCAACGGGGACCCGAACACCCACAGACCCCGCAACACCCCGGGACCCCCTCGGGGTCACACGGGACCCCCGCGGGGTCAGCCGGGAACACCTCCTGGCCTTGTTGTAGTTGTTTGCGCTGCCAACAATGAAAGCAAAAATTTTTCTAAGAGTCCTCTTTTGTGCGTCTACCTTGCAGTGATGTGTTCTGGTTGAATCAACTTACGTACGTAAGGTTGCGTTACTCATTGCTCCCGTTAAAGGCAGAATTTAACGCAAAGGTGCAAACGGGTATATACGAACAGGAAAGGTGGATTGTAGAAAAATTTCCGGAAAAAAAGTCAGTTTTAAGAGTAAAGTGCCTGTTTCGTGGCTTAGTGATCGTGTTCGCGCAACAATCACGTTATTAAGAGCATCTTTGCGCTCTAAAAACCGACTTAATGTGCTTGTACATTGACCCCCCCACAGTCATAGCTATTGTATTTCTTATGCCATCAACAGCTAACATGGGTAACGAATTTCCACATTTTCCGTGCCTTTACTGTAAATAACTATTTCCTTTTGTTGCTGGTAACATTCCTTTCCTCCAACCTTTTAGGATGACACTGTGTAATTTGTACTGCCTTGGATAATAGGTTCTTTGAAAGCTCTTGGTTTTGACCCTGGATATATTTGTATCTAATTATGTTATCTTCTCCTTTTTCTACTGTAAACAATCTAATTTAGGATAGCCTCTGCCTCATAAGTCCATATTTCCACCCCATTTGATAAGTTGGTGCTCTTCTCTGTCTTTTTTCTTGTTTGAATGTCTGATTTTTTGGAGTGGTGTCACAAACTGTACTCATACTCAACGCTTACTAAGGGCTCCCCGTGGTCTTACTACTTGCTTTATACAGTGGCCTAATTATGCTTTTTTTTCCTTACCCTCCGTTACCCCTGTCTAATGCAAGATAAATTTCTTGCATTAACAGCGTTTTGGATGGAAGGGAAACGCTAAAATTGCCTTTGCCGCTACTGCTGGCATTGGCCTATTGCTAACAAATGCTGTCTACAAGCACTTCCTACATCCGTCTCCATACAGGTTTAACCATATTGTCGTGCCCCATTTATCCCCATTAATTTATAAGTAGCCTGTTTATTTTTGCTTCACCAAATTCATACCCATCCCTTTATATCTGTATTAATCCTCAATCTCTCCATATTAGATGCCCATTGACAGTGTATCCCAAGTTCTTCTGTAAGAATTTATATCCTGCTCTGATTTTTTAACTAGCTTACAGAATTTATTTTCATCACACAAGATAGTGAATTTTCCCTCTTTGCCAAACTCAAGGTAATTACTTAAACATGTTTAGACAAAGAAAGCTATCCCATACCGACCATGAGTCCTAACTCAATTACAAACTACAAGTATAGCCGGCAGGAAAAAAATGCAAAAAATGCCACACAGCAGCGCACTGCCTCAACTAAAGGGACACATTGGTAAAAGTGAAAATGTATGCCCATTGCCCAATCAAAATGACAAAAAAGGATGGTTGTATACCCTGAAGTATAGCTCAACAAATGAAAAGGTTTCAATTTATTACAACTCTCGCTGTCTATCCTTCAACCGTTTTTAATCCATCACAAATATTTTTAACCGATACCAATTCCTTTTTTTGTACCCCCCTTTTTTTGTGAACACCTTTATCAAAAGCCTTTTGGCAAAAGCTAAGTACACTCAACCCCGTTATAGCGCGATCCGCAACAACTTGGATCATCTTATACTGTGGTCTAAAACGTTTGCTCCCTATTTATAAACCCATTATTTTGTTTTTTAAACATTCAATGCTTTATTGCTACTGACACCCACATTCCACACACACCACACACACAAACACCCACACTGCAGGGAGAGGAGAGGGGCCGGCATAGCGAGAGAATGATGCAGATGCCGGTTACTCCTTGTGCGGCAAATTTACGACATCCCAGTTATAACGTAGTCTTATTATGTGGACCCCAGGACCACTTTATAATGGGTTCAGCTGAACTACCATCCACAGTATTACACTGGTCGAAATCCTACCCACCTCCTGACAGAACTAGCTAGGTTGTTTTTTGGCATGACCCTATCCTTCATAAAATCCATGCTGCGATTACTAATAATTTGTATCCATTAGTATTAACTGCATATATATCCATACTAACATGTAAGTTGCTTCCAGTATTGATGGTCGGGCGTACAAATCTACTAATTGACCAATTGTGATCGAGGCCCCTTTTTATAGACACACCACGTCCTGCTTTACTCCATCTTATGCTACTGACAGTGAAAATGGAGTCCTTTAATCACAATGTATGGTTTGTCTACTGCTGACACTGCCTGAACTTAGCTCCTTAAGAACCTTGGGGTGCATGCCATCGCGCCGGTGCTTTATTAGTTAATTTATCAAGCCACCTTATGACCTTCATCCATTATTTTTTGAGCCAAAACAGGCCTCCGTATAAGGGGGGCATTGCCAATACTTTAACAGGTTAACAATTTAAAATGAATACACCTGTTTTTTTAGACAGAAAAAGCCAGAAGGAATAGTAAGTTCTTATAATCGAGCCGCCGAACAGTGGTAAAGTAGATATAATCCAACCTGCAGACTTTAAGCTGCACACAAAATGCCTGCCCACCCATGTAGGGTGCAGTAACTCTAGCATTGAGAGGTGGACCTCTCCCTAAACCTTAGATCATAGTCAATAGCCCTCCACCACGCTCAAAGAACTGCAAATAGGCAGCCCTTGACCTTGCATGGTTTTAAACCATGGCCATCTACCTACAACCAACTACTAAACTGAACCCGAAATCACTGGAACCAGTGCCCAGATTGAGTGAGATGGGAGTGATCACTGTCATCCTTCCTTATGGCCCTCAGTAGTTTTTGGAAATCTATCAGCATACATGTACATTCCGCAGCACAGTCCACTACAGGCTGTAATGGTCCCTCATATTTACCAGAGCTGGTTCCCTTCCGTTTGAATGGTACTCCCGCGTGTGAATCCTACCAGGTCTGCCGCTGTCTGTAAGAGATGCACACTAAGAGTGTAGACTGAATCAGTCACTCTAAACCTGCGTGCCTCTAACCTACGATCATGGCGTATTTTATCTGCTGTCCCGATTCAGGCCCAAGTTATGGGGTGCCAAATTCCCCTGCTTTTGTTTAATATCTATCTCCCTTCACGCGTAACCCGTGCTGGGGAGAATTTCAAACATGCTGGCATATAGGCACCCCCATAACGTGGCCTGTAACTCAGGAAGCAGTGTTTCATGGTCTTGAAGTAATCTGCGGATCCGCGCCGAGCCCCCCCTGCTTCAATACTGTCTTATTAAAAATAAAATAATAGCTGAGTCTGTGCGATCGCCTGTTAGAGACGTGCAGGGTCACGTGACGATTCAATCTCACTCTTAGGGCGGCTATGCACTAAGCAGTGAGCTTTACGCCGGCGTGAAAAACGGTTTCAGGTCCGCTAAAACAATTGCGAAACCCGAGGAGCGATTCAATAAGGGTTTCAGGGCATCTGTCTCCGCCCGAGCTCAAATCTTCTGATCGTGTAGCTTTTACCCCCCTGCTATCATCACGCTTAAAGTTACCCACCATCGCGATAGCCTGAAGAAAAAAAAGCCGCCTGTACATTTGCATGGAGAGTCACTGGCATCTCCGTGCAAGGGCTGTTACATGCGATCGTCAGGAAAAACATTATTTACTAATGTTTATGAGACAGGGGGTCTCCTAGCTGAGCCGCATTGGTTTTTAGGCCTCGGGCACCACTACTTCATGAGATACAGGCCCCGTTATGGGTGCGGTATCCCCTGTACTTTTATACTTTTAAAGCTTCGCGTTCAACGTGACCGGCGGATTTAAATTCTGCAGTGATACCGGCAACCTCCCCATAACAAGGCCTGTATCTCAAATGAAGTAGGGGTTCCCTGAGGCTGAAAACATGCGGTTCAGCTCAGATCCCCTGCTCATCGACAACTAGAGTCAACAACCAATACCACTAAACAATAATATCATTACCGTAGCGGATAGCGGCTAATGGTAATGTAAAACGCATTACCTGCTATTTTTTATTAATATTGTGTTTTGGGAGCAGGGGGTCTCCTGACTGAACCGCTTTGATTTCTGGCTCAGGGACCCCCTGCTTCCCGAGTTACCGGCCGCGGTATGGGCTCGGATGCCATTGTCGCCTCCATCTTTATAGCGTCCAAGACGTGAGTGGACGCATAAAAATGGGCGGTGCCACCGGCATCCTGCGATCGCCAAATACGGGGCCTGTAACTCGGGAAGCAGCGGGTCCCTTAAGCTGAATTCAGTGCGGTTTAGCTCAGGAGACCCCTGCTCCGGCACACTATCAAATAAAAATACATTAAACCATCTTCATGATCCTTCGCGGATAGCCGCTAAGTAATCAAGGGGTTATGGCCCACTAGCAAGGTTTAATTGGGACAATTTCCCCCAATAAACATGCAATACACAACACAACTCACACCCACTTGCCCCAACACTCCTTATAACCCCCTAACATAATAACCATAGCCTTAATTTTTGAAGATGCACAGGAAAATGATACTATAGGCTTACGGGGGTCCCCCAGGTGACTCCGGGTCCCGTTTGGCCTGCAGTACACTTCTTGTGCACCCACAATATTTAAAAAATCCATCAATACTTTTAACATACATGCAGCCCCCCCCCCCCCCCCCCACCCCCCCTAACACATACAATACAGTATGGTATAATTACTATTGCCCATATTGTATAATAATGCTTTGCCAATTTTCAAATACATTATCACAATAAATAAATAATACATCTTGCACTCAAACCTTTGCCCCGCTTGCCACATAAAGGCCTGCTCAAATCTTCATCACCATCCCTGCCCCCCGGTGCTGTCAAAACTACACAGAATAAAAGAGCCAATAGTATGTCCACTAACCCTTATCATCTTACGTTAGCGGTTATTCCGCTATAAGTAATTAAGGGTAACACCCTCCCCAGCCATTCACTCGGCGCCCTCCACCCTCCCCACTACCCGACCCCTTGAGGCAACCACTCCCAACCCCCTTAAAACCCGGGAGACCTCCCCCCTCTGGGACATACCACCCACTACCCACAAAAAAATCAATACACGCCCCCACCAAAAACATTACTGTTTTAATAAACAATACATACCACCCACCCACCCCCTGTGCCCCCCCATAAAACCACATGATTTATATTTGAACTCAGGCTTCATACCCCAGGCCACGGGGTCCCAATGGTCAGATTGCGTCGTCAGGCCCCACAGTGTACCAGTACCCCAAGGCTTGGAGGGCCTCCGGGTGTGTCCCCGCCTAGAGCTGTGTGGTTCCCAGTGGTACCTCAGCGGTTAACACCGTGGGCCACAAACTGGGTCCCCGGTGGGGCCTGCGGGTGTCTGGGGGTCCCCATTTCTTCCCCGCATGTGTCCCCCGTGTTTGGATCCACATGTGTAACACCCGGGGGCATCTGGGGGTCGTCATGTGTGGTCTCCAGTATCCCCGCACCTAAGTGGTACCAATCCTGTATGTCAAAAAAATAAAACATGGGCCTACATTTGTCCCCCCATCCAATCCCCCCCCCACTTACCATCACACATACGTACAGGGAGAAGGAGCTGGCTCAGTGAGTAAAGCCACTGACTGGCACGGAGTGTGAAGCGGGTAAACCTGTTCATTCCGGTGTCGGCACCACCTTGTTGACCTTGGGCACGTCACTTTATCTCCCTGTGCACCTGGCCATCCAAAAACATAGATTGTACGCTCCATGGGGCAGGGTCCCTCCTTGCTGCACAAATTCACGGTAAAATTGCTACGTAAGGAAGCACGCTATAACAAGAACTGCTATTATTATTATTACATTAACAGTAGGGCAAATAACTAATTACCAGATATGGATCCGATTTGTCCATTTGTAAACACATATGAATACCTCCCCCCCCGCATAATAAAAAACAAAAATAATAGAGTTCTATCCTTACCTCAGCAATAAAGCCCCATAAAGCCCCTCCCCAGCAACGTCCCTCTGTCCTCCGTTGCCACAAAATATAGTGCAAATAAGTCTGGTACTTCTTTACCCCTTAATCACCTTATATCGGTAATAACCGCAAAAAGTAATTAAGGGGTTTATAACAACCCTTCACCCATTCATTGTACATGGCTTCATCATGCCCTATATAATATATGCATGATTATAACCAATATCCAAAGAAATTTTAAGGATATCCATTCACAAATAAAAATATCACATTCCAACTGAAAACATTCAAAGCCAAATTTAAAAAAAAGCACCTTGCAAAAGAAAATAAATCTCATCTCCCAAAACATCAGCACCTATCCAAATCAATATATAACAATGCAGCACTAAAAACATTGATTTTACACTTTGTACATGATGCAAAAACAATCTGTGTCATCATGTACACTGAGCCAAGCAATGCTCAAAATCTAAACAAACAAACTATTCCAACATGATACAACTTCTCATCCCACTAACATCATTAAATAAATTCAAGCAGTAAACAGAAATAAATTACCATCAATCAATGAATTCAATCTCAACAGCACTTACAAAATCCACTCCAAATCAATTACAACCATTCACTATTCAAATTCTAAAACCAACCATCAGAAAAGTTCTATTTCAAAGTAACCACACCATCAGACAAATCTAACTCCACAAATTAACCCACTTAAATAAACTATTGCAAGCACCCTAAAACATTTACGCGAACTAAATAAAATTTAACATTAACAACCACATTTGTCACAAAAGCAGCAAATTACTTTATATACATCCAAACATGCCAAACAAACATTTGCAAAACACTTTTATATCCCTGTATGTATAGTCCACTCTAGACCTTTCCTAGCCTCCATCATCCATACCTACATACTACATACATCAAACATACAGTATCATACATACCTCAATACATACATACTAGGGGCAATAAATGAGCATACAAACTATTTACGTAACCTTCAAAATAACCGACAAAACAGCTTGTATTCTCTATTTGTATGTATGTATATCCATTGGCCAGACATAATTATAGGGGCTAAATATGGACATTAAAAAAAATCGATGACAAAATTTTTTTTACTTACCATTAGAGACTCATTCATCACCGACTCTCAGGAACCGCATGCGCTCGAACCAATCCACCTACAGAAACAGTACCATATAAATAAAAAACCATAAAATAAAAAAACTAAAATACAAAAACAGTCTTGTCTTTTTCATTTGTAATCCATACCGTCACGGGGCTTATCATCCGGTTTTCTTTCTTCTGTCTTCTTTGCTGGGGATCTTCTTATCTTTCTGGTTCTGGGAACCCCTGGTTTCCTCTTCTTAGGAGGGGGAGGTCCTTCCTCCTCAGCGCTTGGATGCAAAAATGGAGACACTATCGGCTTCCGGCAACAGTTTATTTCGAGCATTTGCCCTTCTGTGCCCGCCAGCAGTAGCCTGGCGCGCAGCCCGAGTGTGAAACGGGCGCGCGCCGAAGCAGCGGAAAGCGCCCTCCGATCGGGGCGCTCTCCTACCGCTGCCGGGTCCGCGCCGGTCCCCGGCACCCCTGCCGGTGTCCCCCCCTGCGTCGCGACAAGACCAGGGTCCCCCCTCGGGGGAGGTGGTAGGGAGCCCCCTGGACACGCGTGCAGGGGGGTGCACGCTCCCCGATTGACGCGTGACCGCGCTCTATGACCGCTGCAACGCGGGGGCGGCCACTAGGCAGCCCCCCCGGACTTCCCGGCTTTCGGTACCGACCACAACTTCAATAAGTGTGTCGGTACTGTATGCTTTTATAGCCCTATGACGTCACATTTCCATCAAAATGGTTCCCACGGCCCTGATTGGCCGTGGTAAACCGATGTGATTTTTGCAAAAAATTTAAAATTGACGTCCCTTGTAGGAAATTAAGAAGCCAAGCTAATCAGATGTTGTGCTTCATTTGCCTTTAAGATGACGTCATACAAAAGAAAATTGCCGCTGTACATGGTACTACTTACTTGAGCCACAAAGTTATTAGTGGTAACAAATATGTGGAGGGGGTGACAGGGACAGTGGTAAAAGGGACTTATCCCTGTTCAACAAATTGCCCTCAATCAGCATTGTTGTGGTTTAACTGCTGATAGGCAATTAACTAACAACTACCACCTGCTGATTGCAGTGGTAGAAAAGCCTGCCTTTGCGACAGGAAGAGAGACTCCTTAATTCACACCCTGAGCGAACTATGGAGACAGAGCAAGATTCCTTGTCCCACACTGGGCTGAACCAGGAAGTGGACAGATGTCTTGAGCGACAAGCTGACCACAACAAAGGGACAGATTCTAAACCTGGAGCCCTGACCTTTTCCTGTTCTGTGCACACAAGGGTGGCGGTTCCAAGAGAGCAGAGCAGCTTCCCTACAGCAGCCCAGCTAACAGATAGACTTGTCGTATAAACTATTATTCTATGTCTATGTTATGTGATACATTGTCTCCATGATTTGGTACTGGTTAAATAGCTTAGCTAACCAACCCAGTCAGAGAGGGCCTGAGCGACATATGTAGATATCCCCAAAGCAGAGATAGGTTTTTTATGTTTGGCTTATTCTCTTATGTTTGATTTTGTCTGTGTTAAAGTCAGCGACAGGCACAATAAAGCCTTGTTTTTAATTTTCACCTTAAAACAGTCTCCCTGCCATTGTATCACATTTCCCTTCGTTGCACATGTCCTCCTTCCTCCTACAGACATTACAAGATACAACAGTAATCCATAATCTGACAATTTTTTCTGTCTGAATTTGTTTATATTTGTCATATCCTGTAAACGGCTGTTAATATCTCTTCTGGGAAGTCTCTTATCAATGCACTACAATTCTTTCATATTTTTTCTCCTCACATGACGTCTTCTCCTAACTGTCCATCTAAACTGTCTGATTTCAAACAGGTACCAGAAGTCCCCTTTGTTCGATTCAGTTCACGATGAGTGTGACCCTCTGTGTACACTGTGCCCCTCCTTCTTCAAGAGAGTTGAAAATTGCCCGCCCACCTTTGCGTTCTTGCCACCCATCACATGTGTCATGAAACAGTTGTTAACACACAGAGACGTGTGTACCTGGGACTCAATAGACCCACCCAATCCTTCCACAAACCCCTTCAGGAGCCGCACAAAGTCCAAAGTAATCCTGGATCGTGTTTTTAGGCATTACACTAAGACTCTTTCCCTAAAGCATTCCAGAATTGTGGTTATTTCCTGGTTTTGGTCCAACTTTAACACATTCAGCCGCACATGATCCAATGCATTGTGTAGGCAGACCGTTTACAGGTGGCTACACTAAAGAATATTGTCCAGCATTTCCTGCAACTCTAAGATAATGGGATTCACATTGCAACCAAAAACCTCTCCCAAGTACCCGTACCTCTCCCAGATCAAACTATACACCAATGCTGACACACACTGACGGTGACAGTACAGATCTTACATGTTAATGTATAATACGTTATATTCACAGAGTTTACAGTATTTATCTAATAAATACAGAACCTACTCACATGCTAACCCTCTAATGTAGAACCTATACAGCACAAAATCCACCGGGCTTACACCTCTTAATATTGTGAAAATACATTCCAGGAACCCACAGAGCTTACACTCTAATGTGTATTGCATAGTATACAAAAAAAGAAAGTTTACCTACCTGGTACTGGGCTGAAGCTATGTGAAGTAGAAGGCAGCTAAAAAAAAGGAGGGAGCAGTGATGGGCGAAGCAGCAGTAGGTTGTTACGGTGGGGAATGGGCAAATTGGTGGAGGTGTGGAGCAGCAGAGGGTTTAATGGTGGGAAGCCTTCCCTGTGTGTGTCTAATACCCTTGGCCAAAATGTTGCCCCACTAGAATTCTGTAAATGAAATCATACGGCTTGCATGATTGACATTTCACTTCAGAATCAGCGCACCAGTGACCAGTGCAGTGCCAACCCTTATATGTCGGGGAGGGTTCAATGGTCATTGATTCATTGAGCATTTTACACCTTCTCTTACACAAGCATGGAGATCGACTGTAAATCGCAGGAGACCTTGGAAATCCATGAGAGTTGACAGGCACATATGTCTCAAGTTTGTGATTAACCCCTAACAGTGGTCATACATGTATGCACACAGGGGGGGGGGGGGGGGGGTGTCTACCTTCACAAAGCCATTAAGTGCTTTCTCTAAGGTACTATCCTTATTACCCCACCGCATAACATGGAGGAGGTGGGCTACTAAGGTCTACACAAAAACCATATCCTTCATCAACATTCCTCTCCTAGTAAACCAACCTTGCCTTCCTCTACCCAGGCCTACAGGTCTAATAGCCACAATTTGGTCTGAAGGCCCATAGGCCTTTGGAGAGAATCAATAAATAATAACAATACATCACTCCTAGCATGTCTTTCCATTACATTCCTTATCTTCTTTCTTCTTCTATCCTTCTTCCCCCTTTTAATTATGTCTGTTTCTCCCCCTGATCCGTTAACTTTCTCTCCCTACGCTTTCACTGCCGCATCCTCCAGCCCCTGTACTGCTCTCCCTTCCCTGAGACTCCGCCCACTTACTTCTGGCCCCGCCACTCATGCGCGCAGAGAGCAAGCTGTTTGGTGCGTCCTGCAGCTCAAGAGGCCCCTGCAGATAAATGACATGCAGGAAACGCTGCCGGGCCCCTAAAAACGAAACTGCAAGGCCTGGGACAGCGGTAACAGCTGCTCCCCCCCTCCCGGTCGGCTGCCCTGAATCTGGCTCATTCAGAAGGACGTGCAGCAACTAAACTTATGAATATCACAGTAGAAGGAAACATAACTTCTGCAAGAATGTATATTAAATGCATGTATACCACACACAGTACCTGGCCGTGACAATTGGAGTATTCCATTTGTGTTAGAGTTTCAGCACTCGGCAACCATTCAAGAAAATGGACAAGGTACTTTAAAAATAACTGTTTACCATATCTTATGTGTATTTAGATATATATATGGATTTATTGTTATCTGTGTCTTGAAGTAGCATTGGGCTCATGTCTGTTTCGAATGGTTCTGTCCTTGATTTTAACTATATATTGCCATGCCCAGTGAGCACTAGTCTCCGTTTTGACCTCATATGCAAATAATATTGGTGGTTACTTGGGGTATATAAATTAGGAGGCTTACGGTTTTCTCATGTTTTGTATTTATGTATACCTTAAATTTATAAACCTGCCCAGTGTGGCTCAGCACTTTACGAAAGAGACAATACAGTTCATAAATAAGTGCAACAAACAAATTAAACAATATAAAAGAATATCCTTTTTTACTTTTCATATACACAAATTCAGTATGATTGTAACTACAGTTTTTGCAATGCTCGTGAGCACATGTACCCCCCCCTGGTGGAGATACTGCTTCTGCTACTAGCTGTATGGTTGCGCATACGCTGTTGAGGGAGCAGGAACAGCGGAGTTGATCTTCGATGTATTGGAAGATCAGGACAGGCTTTTGGTGTCATACCTGGGTGTCGGTATCAGCGCCTCCAGCTTCCATTGGGTATACATTAGTCCTGGATATATATCCCTGCAGCTCAGTATTTTCATACCCCTGCCCCAATTAGTGTTCAGAAGACTAATGCCTTAATATATATATATATATAACAAGGGGGATTTATGTGCAGTACCTGCATAGATGGCATTACAGCGTGCGTGTTACATCAGAGTGTTCCCAGCCATCAGATGCTGCATTCAGGCCTCAGGTTGCATTGAGGCCTACATGTCATTCTTGCCGCCTTTGGTGGCAGCAGATGTTCCCCAACACCCGATGGGTGGTGGGCACTCTTCATACCCCCCCCCTATGGGAGAGCTCACAAGCCCTTTCTTATTCCATCTGCACAAAAATCCCACTGAGACTCCAACTAACTTTTAGCAACCACCCCCTAATACTTCCAAAAGGGGAGGCATACACAAAATAACCATTGGCTACAACACACACACCATTTCCTGTCAAAATCAGGATAGCAGAAGGGATCAATGCCCTGGATCAGCCTGTCATAGCCTGCAATAACAATCAGGGTTGTGTAACAGGGTGTGTACCCGGAGAATAGAGCAACAGGGCCAGCCATTTTACACTAAGTAATTACTAGAACTGTTATCTTCTGAACCTATAAACACACAGTACTACTACTTCGTCCTCAGTTTTAATTCTTAGCCTTTAATAGAAACTTCTATCTGGTCTCTACTTTCCTCTCGAGCCCACCAATTTCCTTGTCTTCTCATCCAAGCTTCTTATACCCAACGTGCCTTTTAATATGGTGAGAAAGAGAATCTCAAAGCTTTTTTTTATACAATAATTCGATAAACTTGTGTAACCACAATATTTCTATATTGTACTTTTACATGTGAGAAAATCAACCCTTTGTTTTTCTTACAAGAAAAAGACTTCCAAACACACTAATAACGTTTAATCAGAAGCCGGCACGTATAACACAGAAGTGCAGAGAGAAGAAAATCTGCAGCCTCACTCACGTCTTCAGCAAAGGATAATTTTATCACAATCCACATTTGGGGTCGTAAAGTGTGCACCTTTTTCTCAAGGTATCTTTAAGAAAGGTTCTCACATTTTATGACTGAACGTCGCTCTGTGATTACCGTGTCCCTTTCATGCCGACTTCGCGAGAGTGCGTTGCATTTTTTCATCTCCTCACATAACCACCTGGAACACGGGGTCCTTGAACCCAAGTTCTTGGAGGCCACGGTGTATAATATTTAATGTCAGTGTGAGTGCTCCTTCTTTCTTTTTCATAACCCGAATGCACACATTCATCATTATAAGAATGATAATGTTGGCTCCTGTATATCATAATCATTAGGTACAGGAAACTGCTTGAGAATTGAAGATAGTTTATTCTTTTTCAGCACAGAGTGAAATAGTCTCTATTCTCCACTCTGTCATCAACTGACACAGAAATCATATCTCAGCCATGGTTATACATCGGAAAATTACTATAGTCATCCTGCGTCACCAAGCCCCCCAAATCATCTTTAATATTTGTTGCTGTTTCAGAGTGCACATTGTTGTAATTATATCTACATAAGACGTTTTTCAAAGTAGATTACTTAACATACTTGGTTTTTTCTGCAGAAAGATTCAATCCCAATTGTTGTTGCCCCTGTTGGTATGATAAGAAACATTGGTTAGGATTAGAAAACCCTTGAAGTACATAAAATGTAGATACAAAAGCTTTGAAACACCATTTGCTTTCTCTTCCTTGTCCCCTCCTGTGACCTCTACATGTCCTGTTGTATTCCGGCTCGGTGTCTCTTTCTGTCGCTTGAACAAGTACTGGCAGGAAAAGTACAAGTTAAAAACACATACTTCAAAACACTAATAAAGTTTGAAATCATTGTTTGCCTTGACTAGTTCCCCCCCCTATGAATTTCCTCAACAGTGTATCATAAATGTGTTTTTTTCTCTCACATTTTCTTTTGAGTACTTTTAAGGCGAGACAAAAACTCCTCGCCACAGGAAAGCAGAATATGCAAAGACAACGGTACAGGCTAGTCGGGGGAGATATAGAGAGAGAGGCGAGAGAGAGAGAGAGGAGAGAGAGAGAGAGAGAGAAATATTTATATATAGATATTATATATATATATATATATATATAGTATATGTAGAGGCATCAGTACCTGTTAGCCGAGCTTCAATAATCAAAAAATAAATAGATGATACCTTCTGTGGCTAACTAAATGCTTTTATTTGTGGAGCTTTCGAGATACTCTGATCTCTAACATCGCCGGAAGAAGAGATCAGTGTATTCGAAAGCTCGCACAAAAAAAGCATTTCGTTAGCCACAGAACGGTTATTCATTATTTTTTTTCGATTATATATATATATATATATATATATATATATATATATATATATATATATATGCATTTAACAGGTCAATGTTTAAAGTGAGGGATTAAAATGACAATACAGTTTGCATTATTTAGTTTTTTTGTTTAATAGATGCGTAGTAGTTTTTTTTTAGCTTAACAGATTATTACAATTATGTAAGCTGCCGATTGATCGATTCTCCCATAATCGATTGGTAAAAGTCCTGCTTCCCCGGGTTTACAATAGGGTTGCCTTTTTCTAAAGGGGAAGTGCTGTGCCTTTGTAAATACTGTAGTTGCTATAGCATCACAATGAGGCTTAATACATTACAACTCATTAGAAAGGGTATAATGAGTGGTGGGTGGTGGGCCGGGTAGGGGAGGGGGGGAAGGCGGGGGGGGGGGGGGGAAATGCAGTAAGTATTATCTATTACTACACAACTGATGTTTTTATTAAAAAAACAAACACATATAGGATTTTGAACGTAAGCTTAATACATTAAAACTCATTAACAAAGGCATAATGAGTGAGGGTAAAGTGCAGTAAATTTTATCTAATACGCACCAACATATTTATTTAAAATAAATGTAATTGTAAAAGAATGTAATGCTCCTATAAGTCCTATAAGACTATAAGAAAGGACTTGTTGAACTCACTCAAGACAAAGAGAATGCTGGAGCTAAATTCTTCAAAAACTAGGAGATCTATATTGAAACATTGGAGTCAATGCACTAAGCTCCGATAGAAAAAATCGCCATGTTTTTTAAATCTCCATTTTTGACAGCGTTGCTATCACGGTATGCAGAAATCCCGGAATAGCAGTGATAGCCAGTCGAGTAGCCGGCGACAAGATGATTGCCCCTCTGAAAAGGCCTCACCTGGCGAATTGTATCTGCTGCAGAGAGAGAGAGAGCCGCCTCTCCCTGTGCAAATCTCGCCCAAAATTAAAGTTTTTAAATTTAAGTTGTATTACTAGTGTAGATGAGCAGGGGGTCTCTGAAGCAGTCCAAGGCAGTGTATGTGCAGAGCACATACACTGCCTTGGATATCTCTGTATTTGGACACGGCTGCACGCAAAGAAAGACAGCTGGGTACAACAGTGAATAATTATCCTTACCTTGGGGCCAACCTAATGAGGAGGGGAGAAGTATTCACTTACCAACCCCCTACCTTCAGGGTAATATAGAGCCCCCCACACAGGTTCGGGATTGTGATTGGAATTTTTGCTTATTACTAACAGTATTCAGCTTTGGAATTTCTGCTTATTGCTAACAGTACCCAGCTTTGTCAACCCTTTCTTATTGATGGACTTTGATTATGAATACAGGACCAGACACTTGAGCATTACCTAATTCTCTATGTACATGGTCTCTGGAGCAGAACCGTGTTGATTTGAGGTTTGGGGACTCCCTGCTTCCTGAGATACAGACCCCTTTATGGGGTGCCAGTATCTCCTATGCATTCAAATCCCACCGTCACGTGACGCGGGACATTT
Organism: Ascaphus truei; assembly: GCA_036426205.1. Classification (NCBI taxonomy): domain Eukaryota; kingdom Metazoa; phylum Chordata; class Amphibia; order Anura; family Ascaphidae; genus Ascaphus; species Ascaphus truei. The sequence continues at coordinate 83,526 of WSYH01001084.1, read as the reverse complement.
ACATGCATAGGAGATACCGGCTTCTGCTCTGGAGACCCCCTGCTCATCTACACTAGTATTAACATTTATGTTACAATATGTAATAACCACTAATACACAACCCACCCCTTGTGCCCCCACATAAAACCATTATTTATTTATTTTAACACAGGATTGATAACAGAGGCTAGCGGGTGTACCCGGGTTGTCCCCACGGGTGTCTGAGTGCCTTCGAGTGGTTCCCATGGGTGTCTGGGGGTCCTCGGGTGGTTCCTGTGGGTGTCCGGGGGTCCTCGGGTGATCCCTGTGTTTCCCCGCTAATCTTCAGTACTAAAGCTTTTGTAAAATAAATAAAGATGGCATAAATTTCAATAAATACACCTCCCCCACCCCGCCACCAAACACATACAGTACAGTAATGGGAAAAATAACTATTATCCAGAAATGGATAATAGCTCATTTGCCCATTATTAAAGAAAACATTAGCCAGGCAGCATAAATAAAGTTAATAAAAACCGTTCAACTTACCCCTGCCATCATGAAGGGCATCCTCGTCAGCATACTGCAGGGCCCTTTCCTCCGATGCCAGCAAGAATACATACAAAAATACAATCTAATGGCCCCTAACCCCTTAATCACCTTAGCGGTTAAAAACCGCTATAGTAATTAAGGGGTTAGTAATGAAGTTGACTGTAAATGCATTTTTATAGCATCAGATTGATGCCGGGGGTCTTCGGTGCTGATAATAACGGGTATCAGCTCCGGAGACCCCCGTCATAAATCCGATGCAGGAAAAATTAATTTTTTTGTTATCAAAGTCCCCTCTCTCGTCGCTTATCGGCAGCTTCTCACCACCTTCTTGACAACTTTTCTTGGCGGGACGAGTTGGGGAGGAAATCGCAATTCTAGAGCCGCGATTAGCCTTGATAAGCTAATCGGGGATATTAGAATAGCACGTCTTTGAAAAGCTGGCGATAAGTGGTGATAAGTGACTTATCGCTGCATGTTTGGCAATTTTTTTTCCCGGCAAAAAAATTGCTGAAAATCTCTCTTATCACCGACATATTGGGGCTTACTGAATAGCAGTAGGCTTTTTGGGTGATAAGTCGCTTATCTGAGCTTTCTGAATTGACCCCTGTGTCTTTGAATCCCAAAGACTTATATACAAAAAATGTGAACATATCTCTTGGGTGATAAGGAAAAAAGTACGAAGAGAACTACCTAATAGTTTTGATTTATTGGATTTATCTAGATGGGGAGGCACTGCATGGCTAGGGAGGAGTACTGTAGCTGCTGGTCACATCTGGTTTTTATAAAGTATATTGATTATTAACTTTTATCTTCTTTTTCCATATTGTAATAGTTTAATAATGTTTTTTGTTATTACACTTATTAACAGGTTATTATGAAGTTCAAGCTACTCTAAACACCAGAAGCTTGAAGGTCTAAAATGTAAAGTACAAAAGTTCTTCCATCTACGGACTAAGACCGATTCACTTATTAATCGACGGGTAATTTAATCTATACAGATGTGTATAAGAAAAATACTCTACAAAGCTCAATATAACCAAATATACTGTATGTAGAAAAATACTCTAAAAATCTCAATACTAAAAGGAACCCAAAACTATGTGTACAGTATATTCAAATCTGTTGGAACCAGAGATCATTTATTAACTCCATCCGCACCTCTCCAATTTACCCTAATTTGTTTAATAAGCTATAACCACGTATTTAAGACCTATAGGATCCTTATTGTGTTTTATTATAAAATGGTTGTACACACTATGAGTAGTCACACCCTTTTTAATATTCAAAATGTGTTCCCTTATCCTATTCTTCAGTGGTCTTACCGTTTTACCAATATAATGCAGTCTGCAGGGATACTCCAATAAGTAGATAACAAATGTACTACTATAATTGATGAGTTGATTCATTGTGAACTTCTTCTTGGTAATAGTTGAGCAACATTCCTTTAGGTTTACCCTACATTTTTAGGTTTTACAATGATTGCATATGAAAATGGCTATTGTCTTTTAGCCAACTCTTAATGTTCAATGTGTTGGTTGTATTGCTAATTAGTACACTAGGGGCCAAACGCTGCTTTAATTTGCTCTCATAAAGATTACTTGTGGTAATTTGGGCAAATGTGGAAACAATATGGACACAATATGGGGTCCTTTTTTAAAATGGGCCAATGTTTCATTAACATTTGTATAATCTTTAGAGATTACTTTAGGAGGCAAACTGTGAGCTAACACAAAGTGAGGGTCAGGACTGCTGATGGGACCAGAAATATACCAGAATGGCAGGCCTGAACACCTGGTAAAAAGAAGATGTTAAGAATGTTAATACATGTGAGTGTTTTTAACTACAATCTTTCCTGTATTTCAGATGTTACTGCACCATGTAGGCCATTTCTATTACGGAAGGACATAGAAGTAAGACTTGTGGCTGGCAACCTGGCGCGCATTTTCACACAGCAGGAGATGTTAAAGCTGCATCCCATCTTCTGTGAGTTACTAGAGGACATAGTTTAAGCCCCATACTTATAAATTACTACCCTATGTACAATTTTATTTAATTTGTGTGTTGCGTACGTAATCTATTTTTTACCTCATCTCCTCGGTATAACAACATAACCTACACCTTAGATGGTAAATTCCTGTGAGCAGAGTCTTCCTTAGTTACTGTATGCATTTGTGCAGGCAGAACTTTTGTGTCGTACTCTTGTATTTCCCATAAAGAATATTAAAATGAATAGCCTAAAAAATTGCTTGTGATATTATTAATAATACAATGCAATATTAGTTTTGTATTAATTACTTTATCATTCATTTCAAATCAGTCCATATTAATAAAATGCTATGTTAACTTCTATTATTTCAAGTAGAAAGATAATAAGTTGCCACGTCTAGATTACAATCTTTAAAAGCACTGGCCAACATACTGTACAAAAATAACATGTAGAATACATTTGTTCACTGGAGTGCAACTGTTATGTAAGTGTAACCCTCTGTAAAATGCATGCAACACTCACACATACTGCCCCATTCCAGACTCCTCTGTGGGGGCAGAGCTACGAAAGTCTGAGGGATCTCAAGACTGACTTTTGGAATTGACACACACTGACACACACCTGCGTACCACTTAGTGGGCAGTGTTATGGTCCTTTAATCTTATTGCATTTAATGATCCCTCTGAGGGACATGAGGTACCTGTGAACCCTTTCTAAGTATTTTATAAATGTAGTGGTATTGTAAATGTTTCTGTAGTTTACCTCCATTTTGGCTGACATATGGACACGAATGGGGAACATATAGAGGCCCTTGCCTCAGGAATAGGTGTTAGTCTGACATAAATTAGAGGGGTTACATTGGAAGCACTGCTGAGATTTATTTTTGTAGTTCATGGGATAAACACAATACTTTCCCCTAATCATAACGGTCAGACAAGGGCACAATTAAAGTATACCCAATAGTCGATTTGCCCAGGAGAGGCTTAGAATCTGCTAGACTGTCAATGGGGTACTAGGAGAAGCCCCTCCATGGGGACAGGCTCAAATAAAGGGAACATTTTCTGTTACAGTATTTATACTGCATTTATACTGTTTATGTGTGATGAAGACATTGATTTTGCTCGTGTGTCTAACAGTATTGTAGGGAGGGGAAATGAAATGTTGAATATCACTGTGGGATTTAACCCTGTCGCTGGCCTAGCAATTCCTTAAATCTTAATTTCTAGCTATGGAGAGGGCCACCACAGATGAATTTTGTAATGAGATGTATCTTGAGGCACTTCTTCTACGAGACATGTCCCGCTTCCCTAGAGGCGCTCATCACTGCGATGGGACAGCTAAGAGCTTGGCAGCCAGAAGTTGATGGGGATCAGGAGACGGCATTACTGAGGCCTGGCCTGCGGAAAAAGGGACCGTTACAAGGCCAGATTCCTCACAGGCAGAGTGAAGAGTGACCAAGGTCTGAAAACAGGTGAACCCTCCAGGTGCACATTTGTTGGAAGAAGTGCCTACTGAGAATGGTCCGGGAACAGAACTGGAAGAGGTAAGGTGGCCACGTGGAGATGGTCTCTAGATTAGGGAGAAAAGCCTTAAGAACCCTTGATCAGAAGACTGGAGGGATGGATATCTGTTTTACTGTAGATGTGGAGAGGAAGGACACTACACTGTCCATTGCAGAAGGAAGGAAAACCTCCCACAGCCTGTCAAGCAATTTATCCAGGCTTGCCCTATTCTGGGAAAGGTCAATGGAACCCAGTGAAGGAGCATACTGGACCCTGCATGCAGAAAGGCTCCATTAGGACCGCACTGGCAAGAGAACAGCATACATCCTACCTGCCCAGAGGACTCCTTGGGCCATTGAAGTATATATATATATATATATATATATATATATATATTGTGACAAACGCCCCTCTTTTGTAGTGCTGACGGCTGTCCTGGTTTCTTCCCCCCGACACAGTCTTCTAGGGTAATTAACAACCAACAAGGATCATGCAAAGTATTATGCTGCTTAACTCAGGCTTCTGCCTGCTTTATTTTCATCCAAGTAAGGTACTGCACTTTAACATGTAAAGGTTAGAGGTCTCAGATACTTTCATTCAGCAGTTCACATATTCAGTGTTACCATATTTCCCACACTGTTATTTCAAGAAATAAACCAAAATCATAAAGCAAAATCCTATCCCTTTCAGGATCTAACTACACATCAGAATCAGTCTCCTAACCGCTTGCCAACTAAACTGGTTCCCCAGCTTAAAACAATTCTCCTCATTAGGTCACAAGATACAGTACAGTCTTTTAGCAACAGCATAACCATTGTTTTTGTCTTATCTGTTCGTGGAGTCCAGGCAAATCCTCTGGTACTGTGATACGTGGAGGGGCGTCAACCCCATACTGGATGCAGGCTCCAAGGAGAGAGAGAAAATGGAGGCTCCAGGAGAGAGAGAGAAATGCAAACCTCTCTGCTCTAAATACCTGTGCATGTGATTAGCAAGAGCGGTAGGAGAACTAGAGCCATGGTAATCTGTGGTCTGGATTTCCATCCAGCTGCCTGAGTTAATGGGAAGCTGTGGAACGGATCATTTGTAACTATTCCTGCACTTTCTGCTCTAAAATGGGGCAGAAAGCTGCCTAACATCTTTGGACTATGTCACATATCCCCCTCCCCAGCTACACCTACTGGGTGAGCGGCCATGGACCTCACTGGGGTGAGCGTCCTACCTGAAAACTTGGCTAACTCCTCAGTACACATTAAGTATTCACATGACACGAATATGAACTTTTTCCACGGCATTATGTGATAATAGGTTCGTCATAAGAGACTATACTTGGCAAACATATTTTTTTGTGCTCTCTATTAGGGAACTATTTTGAAAAATAAATGTCTAGCACACACTTACAACCCAGGATCTGCTAAATATATTCACAAAACCATACAATTCTCTATTACCTCACCTGGGTTTTCTCTACTCTAGAATATGAACCTCATTATAAATTTACCACCGAAAAGGGCATTTTTTTTTTCCCATGATTGTAAGCAACCAATATTTTTTCCTTATACACAGCCTTGTACTCTAAGGGCCATCAACCCTGTAATATTGTAGTTTAGCTACATTTCATCAACACAGAGAACACTATAACATTGTAATTTGACAAAATGCTTATTTGCATAGTTAAGTGTCCGTGACATAGTCCACACGTGTAATAAAAAAATAAATCGGTCAGTTCCCCAAACATATATTTTTTTTTTTTTTTTTTTTGAACTTCCAGTCTATTGCATCCTTTGACTTTATTTCATAGCCCGCTGCAACCTGCAAATGACTGGACTGTTTCTTTAGCTTCTGATGAGACCCTTGGACCGGATTCTCCTTGGCTCCACAGTTGTGTCCAGATTTGTGGATATGGACTATTCAGGCGCCGTGTAACCTTCGTTGTTTTTTCTTTTCAATCTTTATTTCCCTTTTGTGGCCATTACCAGGCCTTGTGGGTTTGGAGACCTAGTTGCCTCTGTTACAAACGTAGTCCATATTAACCACGTCATCAGGATCTGTCAACGAGTTTGTGTTTTCAGGAACTGCCACCCACTTGGCTAAAACATCTTCTGTGTGTCCTGGTGTGTCCCTAGTTTGATAATCTCTGGACACGTAAATGAATTGAGGATCTGGATTTTGAATCCCAGACGGAGAGAATATTCTCGAGGGGGCCTATCTGTTTCTGGAATAACAGCAGCACAATCAAAGTCAATTCTTTCCTCCTTCCTCTTTGTCATCAGTGAGGGCATTGAGTTTACGTTCCCGGTCTCCTTTTTGTGACCGTGTCTCTTTTCCCTTGGAATCTCTTTCTCCAACTTCATCTTTATAGCAAATCGTAATATTGCAACAGCATTGAAGATCACGTATAGGAAACGTACACTTGCTTGGTTAGGAGTAGGATTGATAGCCCGACTGAACCACTTTAACCGCTTCTCTCCCATGTCCGTCATCTGTTTCAGAGCGAGGTTTAACTCTGTTTCATTTTCTCTATCTTACCTGCAGCTGCAGGTGCTCTCGCTCTTCTGGGTCTTGTCCAGCTCCAGCTGCAGCCGGGCCCCCCATTTGCCGTGTGTCCAGCTGCTTGTAGATATCGCCATCTCGCTTTCATAGCGCAATGTCAGGCAGACCACCTGACGGAGAGATCTCCTCTCTCTTGGCGCACTGTATCTCGCGCTCAGCCATCTGCTTCTGCAGCTCTTCAACCTGATCGTGCCAGACCTCCCTCAGGTCTTCACCTCTATCTGGTGCTTGCTCTGGGTTTGCATCAGCGCCTCCTTTTTTGGCTCTGCAGTTTGTGTCGCCTGGATCGCCCTGATTCTGTATTCTGCAGTGCTTCCTGCATTTCTACTTTTCCTGGATCAATTGCTCTCTCCACTTTTTCTGCTTGGTGAAGCTTCTCATCACCTTCACTGATCTGGTCAGTCAATTCTGAATTTTTCTTGTGTCAGACTTACATTCTCTCTTTTTACAGTCCTCTAAATTCTCAGGGTATTCTCATAGTTTCCTTCAATGTAACACAGCTCTGTGCTGCGAGCGTAACCTCATGGCTGAGAGTTCCAGCTCTGCTTTAAGCGCGCTAGCCTCTTGCCGAGAAACCCCTAACTCTGTGATGAAGTTTTGCACATCTTTCTGGGACATCTCATAGCATAGTTTCCAGTCAGTTCTTGTTTTCTTTGATTCGCTTGGCTCTCTGCTATGATGGTAGCAGTAGCCTTTGTCATCTCTAGCGTGTCGTCATTCCTGGGACGATTGCGCCAGGCCCTATGGGCTGTTGCTCATCTCGGCGCCTTTCTGACGCATGTCCTGACAGTGCAGGTTCAAGTGGCTCGTTCACTTCCCCTGTGACTTGAGGAACAGTTTTCTTTCTTTTTGCTTATTAGCTCCAGAGATATCAGTGTGTACTGGGCACAAACTCACTGTTATCAGCTTCCACATCTTGCTTGCACTCACAGGGCGTTGCTGCTTTTGCAGCTGTTTGTCTTTGAAATTTTGGGCACACATCTTCCATGTGACTCTACTATCAGCACACGGCCCCGCATACTAAATTCATCTGTGGTACGGATCTCCTCCAGGGTCGTGATCATAGTATGGCCTGAAGGGACACTGTTTTGTAGGTTACGTACATTACACACCAAAACATTTCACGTCGGCCATTTTAGAAACCCGCGAGGCCAATTTGCTAGCTGCAATTTCACTCACTTCACTTCAGCAACTTGCATACAGCACTTGCCTGCAAATTCACCTCACTTCAGCAAAGGCATTAGCTTTACAAACAGCATTTGCTAGATGCAAATTTTTTTTCCAGCAAAACATTTTGGTTTTCTGTTTGGGTTCAGGGTGCTATTGCATCCACACTTCGCACATTCTCTGTGTATGCTAGAAGCACAACTGATATAACACAGTGGGACAGACTTCACTCATAGCATCTGTACTTTAGTTCAGCTCGCGGCCATTTTAAACCCCCGCTTTTTATTTGCAAACCCCACAGACTTTTTAGTGTCTGGCCCGCATTCTCCCACTCCACATATGTGAAAACGCCCCTCTTTTGTAGTGCTGACGTTGTCTGGGTTCTTCCCGACACAGTCTCTAGGTTAATTATACAACAAACAGGATCATGCAAAGTATTATGCTGCTTAACTCAGCTTCTGCCTGCTTTATTTTCATCCAAGTAAGGTACTGCAGCTTTAACATGTGAAGGTTAGAGGTACTCATAACTTTCATTCAGCAGTTCACATATTTCAGGTTACCATATTTCCCACACTGTTATTTCAAAAAAAAACCAAAATCATATAAGCAAAATCCTATCCCTTCAGGGATCTAACTACACATCAAATCAGTCTCTCTCTAACAGCTCTGCTGGCCAACTAAACTGGTTCCCCAGCTTAACCAATGCTCTCTCATTTAGGGTCACAGATACAGTACAGTCTTTTATCAACAGCAGTAACCATTTGTTTTTGTCTTATCTGTTCGTGGAGTCCAGCAAATCCCTGGTACTGTGATACGTGGAGGGGCCGTCAACCCCGATACTGGATGCAGGGAGCACACAACCCCCAGCCCCCAGGCTCCAAGGAGAAGAGAGAAATTGCAAAACCTCTCTGCTCTAAATACCAGTGCATGTGATTAGAAGAGCAGGTGAGGGGAGATAGAGCCATGGTAATCTGTGGTCTGGATTTTCCATCCAGCTGCCTGAGTTAATGGGAAGCTGTGACACGATCATTTGTAACTATTCCTGCACTTTCTGCTCTAAATGGGGCAAAAGCTGCCTAACATATATTTGGCTCTATGTCCATATATATATATATAATATATATATAATATATAATATATTATATATATATATATAATATAATATATACAATATATATATATATATATATAAATAGAGCGTAAGAAATGCCACATCCTTTTGTATAGCGGTTCACAAGTATCCATTATCTTTAAACCATGGTATGATCAACACATGAAGCATCTACTGTTACAGCGCTTGGAGGGGTTTGTTGTGTGGGGTCTCAGTAATGCCAGCTACCCATATCTAGGGTAAATAGAGGTGAAACTGGAATTTCTGAAGATTACCGGTGTATCAGGACCCCTAATGGTGGTTACCTTAATATGTCCAGAAGTCCAAACTTAGGAGGAGACTGGAGCTATAATTGGAACCAATGGTAATATCTTTGTGAAATGGTGCCCAACCAAAGAGGAAGTGACTATGGGTGGATCCTAATCATTCATCCACTGTTTTTGAGGGCCTATCAACGAATGGAGAAGAGCTATGGCGCAGGGTGAGTGGCCCCTTGGGCAGATCAGATGGATGGACCGCACCCAATCAGGGTACCCCCCAACAATATTCTATTTTATTTATAAAATGTTTTCCAGGAAGTAATACATTGAGAGTTACATCTCGTTTTCAAGTATGTCCTGGGCGCAGAGTTATGATGACATTACATGGTTACATTAAAAGAACAGAGCTTTTACATTCAAGACAGGACATGGACAGTTAGAGACAATATATGTTATGACTGTATGTAACACTTACAGTCAAGATTAAAATGTGAGAAAACTGAAGTCTTGAAAGAACTTAGCTTAGTGGTGACTTTGGGGGTCTGGGGTAGGTTGTTCCAGATATTAGGTGCACAATAGCAGGAGCATTGGTTCTTGTTTGAAGGTGCATCGACTCTTACACATGATATATAAAATTCAATCTACATGGTGGTATCCTTAGAATTGAGATGTGACACCCGCTCAACCTTGAATATATCATTTAGGCTAAGGGTCGGTGCACCATGGGAAACAAAAGTATAGAGGGTAGACGTCACATGATGTCATGCAATACGTGACACGCACTCAATGACCGCACCAGATATACAGTGGTGTCAGGACTGGACTAGGGACATTGCAGCCAAAGTTGCCAGCCTTATCCTTCCCACTTCCCCTACCTTCCCTTTATCGCTGGTTATGTACAGTATATGGGGCTAGTGATTTGGATTAATTATGGTCTAATTCTGCCTGAGGTCTGTTTACTTTAGCAATCACCCCCTATAGAGGTGACCAGCTTCCAGTTTACTGAGCAACTACACGGCTAAGTATATCCTCCTATTTAAAGGTCTTAGCATTTAAATATTTGCTGGTCTGCAGGTGCATCTTACTTAACTTTAGTCTATCGATGTGGTGCCCTAAAACCTGTGACAGTGTACAAAACCCTTTATACTGCCACATGGGCAAAGGTGACTCAATACATTATTCTATCTTTCGGTGCAAATATCAACTAGTTGGCTGCATGCAGGACCGTTCACTTCTACCATACACAATCTCCCCTCCCCTCCCTGGTGCTTCACGATTATAAGCACTGAATCGGGCATTTGTGTAGAGTTAATCCCTATGACTACCCAACCATAAGAAGAAGCAGAGGTCCCAAAATGGGGCCGTCGCGCCCATAATGGCCCGTGCCTCCAGGGGGTACTTAACGTGCCTTCCTTTCCTTCCCCCCACCACGAGGCTTGGTGGATTTGCGCGCGAATCAACAAGGGGAGGGGCTAATGGGGCGGGCTATTTAAACCCTGCGCTCGCAAAAGCTACTCCCTGACTCTGTTTTCTTCTCTCCCTGCAGGTCCCTGTGAGCGTGGTGTCTCCCGATAGCAGCATGGATCCCCGCAGCATGAGGCGCATCCAGGCTCAGGCAGCTGACCGCCGGACACAGCGCCCGGCGGCCCCACGGAAGCAGTGGCCAGAGCAGGAAGAGCTGCAGCCCTCTCCCATCCGGAGAGGGAAGCAGGCGGCCCAGCCTCGTTCACAGCCCCCCCAGCCCCGCTCACAGCCCCCTCACAGCTCCTCTCCCATCCGGAGAGGGAAGCAGGCGGCCCAGCCTCGCTCTCAGCCCCGCTCCCAGCCCCCTCAGCCTCGTTCACAGCCCCTAACAGACCCGTCAAGACCCCTCAGGCCCCGCTCCCCCCCCTCAGCCCCGCCCCAGCACCCCTAACAGCTCCCTCCAGCCAGAGAGGAAGGGAATCAACCCGGCAGCGGGCTCCGCCCCCAGCCTCACCCGTGCTGCGCAGCAGAGTCAGGAAGGGAGGGCTGTTCACAACCCACTAGCATGGGAGGGACTTTAGCCACCCCCTGCAGCTCCAGTCCCCGCTCCCACTGCGCATGGCCCCCCCCATCCTGCAAAAATGCCCCCCCCCCATGCAAAAACGGCCCCTCAGCCCAGCCACCCCCTGCCTTGCATGCCCCCCCATCCTGCAAAAAACGGCCCTCACCCCCCAGCCACCCTCCCCCTGCAGTGTTAGCCACACTCCACTGCTGGCCTGCCCCCCCCCTTACGCTGCACAGCACATCGCCACCCCTGATATACAAACCCAACCCCCTGCGACCAGTACCCCCCCCCAGGACCGCCTAGCCAGCCCACCAACGCAGCAGAGGCCCCCCGCGCGCTCCTGGCGCCTTACCCCAAGAGATTCCAACCACGCTTTACCCCCAGCGCTCTTACCACCAACGCTTTACACCAAGCGCTTTACCACCAAGCGCTTTACCACCAAGCGCCTTACCCCAAGCGCGTACAGCCCAAGCGCCTTACCACCAAGCACTTTACCCACAAGGCCTTACGCCCACGCGTCCCAAGCCCCCCCCCTACGCACCGGCAAATCACACACACTAACGCCCCTGCGCCGATGCACCTGCCCTAGCGCCATACCCACGGCACTGCCAGCGCAGCCCCACAACCATGCCCCAGTTGCCCGGTTGAACCTGCGAGACGCCCTGGCGCGCCGGCACCTCTTGGATACATCAACGGTGTCCGTGCCCCTGCCTGCGGGGTGCACCCCCAGTGCCCCGGAACCTCCCAGGCGGATGCGCCGGCACAATTGCGCTGGGAAGGTCGCCGATCGGGGGGAGCAGTAACAGGAGCGTGGCAGCTGCCAAAAGACCCAGGACCGGTCACCAGGTGCACAGCCGCAGGAATCAGGTGAGCATGAAATGAGCATTGAATGTAAGAGGATGATGTTGATGGGGACGTTAGTGATGGGGGTCGGTTGGTCAGGGTCGGACTGTGAGTCCAGGGGTCAGACAGTGAGGATAGTGAGAGCGAAACGAGCAAGCGGCAGGAGCAGACGCAAGCAGCGGCGCAAACACGACGGACCCCAGGGAGTAAGCGCATAAGGAAACAGGTAGAGGCGTTGAGCAAGGCGGCAGAGAGGGAGTAGGACAGATAGGGAAAACGCAAAGCGCGCAAAGACAAAGGGGCGGCCCACCCACAGTGGGGGAGGATTCGTTTGCGTTTGAAACTAGCCCCTGTACACACACCTCTGCCAGGAGAACACGAGAGACATAGGTAACAGGAGTATGTAGAATGTTCAAGCTGTCTGTAAGGGCGAGAGGAGAGGCAATGCGGCGAGAGCAGGCGAGAAAGGGCAGGTAGTGAGGAGTAACGCAAACGGGGTTAGGGTTTCATTGTTTCGGGAATGTTCCTTCAAAAACATCCCAAGGAATTGCATAATGTGATGAGATACATGAGCGTGATACAGAAACATACATGACGAACACGAGGGGTCACTGGCGGGGATTATGACGAGCAGGGCAGGCATAGGTGGCAGGGGATAACGGTGAGTTTGGGGAAGATGGACATGGATTGTGGATGAAGTTAGTGGCGGGGGGTAAGCAGGGGCGACGCCACCTTTCCCAAGGGTCCAGGCGATCGGCCTGGGAGTGATTCAAAAAGCAGGGGCAATAAAATGGAGTGTTGGGAGTTTAATGATAAAACACTGCAAAACTGGGGGCGGAAGCAAGTTAGGCATTTGTGTAGCCGGTGGGGTATGCCACCACGTCAAGAAGTGCTTCAGGCCCTGGGCAACACGGACAGGGGAATGGGGAGGAGCGCAACCCTGGACGCCTTAGCGGTGTGGGCCGTCGGCTGTCTAAAGGGGTACCGGGAGAAGGTGTTTTTCTTGGAGGAGGGTTTAGAAGGGGGTTTTCACCCCAGTGGGGGGGGGTGAGTTAAAGGGGATAAATTGGGACGTATGGTGGGCCCCATTCACAACACCCCCCCCCCATGCTCAGTTTATGATTTCCCCGGGGCATGCAAAAAAAAAAAAAATATATATAGATATATTTATTATATATAATATATTAGATCTATATATATATGTTATATAATGATATTTCAGTCATTAAGACATGGGGAGGGAGCACTATTGGTAAAATTGACATAGAGGCAGCCTTTTCGGCTGTTACTCTGGGCCCCCAGCAGCTTCAGAGGCACAATCGAATGCTCAAAGGGGTACATTAGGGGCTGGCAGGCGAGTAATTAGATAATCTACTAACATGTTTTCTGTCTTCACAGCGGGGGCCCCTCGATATTTGATTAATAACATGCGTACGCCTTTGCAAGCGATCAGCAGTCAGGGTTCAGGGTCACAGCTTGGGGTGTGGGGTGAGTCCCCAGTAAGTGGCCTTACTGGGTCCTCCGGGTGGCGGAACTGTCAGGCCAGTCATCGTAGGGATGAATCTCCGGGAAGCGCAGGGATATGTGAAAACAAAAATGTATATAGATAGTGCAATATTGCTGTGACAAATTAAATAAATTGGCTGATCTAGTGCAGATGTACTCACAGGTGTGAGAAGGTTAAAGGCACGTAAAGGTATCTTTCCCAGAGTATGGATGTCACACTGTATACAGTCATCGTAGGGACACCGTGAATTCCCGAAATGGGGCTCCACCCGATGCGGATGGGCCGCCAGGTAACGGTTCCCCTGAAAAGATTGTGCGGGCTGGAGGCGCCGACGCAGGCGGTCGGTCGCTGTACCCCTGGCACCAATCTTAGGCAGCTGGGCTCTATCCTATGCGGTTAGGCCCAGGCGGCTCTGATAAGGGGGACCTAGGGGCCGTGGAGAGTGTCTCTCGCGGTGGAGAGTGTCTCTCCCAGTAACGGTAGACGGGGGCCGTAGATTAGGGCGGGTGGAGGAGGGCTCCCCCCACCGGAAGATACCGAGAATAGGGATGACAAAGGACTAAGATTATGGCTGACAGTTATTTGCAGGTATTGTTAAAACAATAAAGCTGTGACCATTTTTACTTCCACAAACTGTGTCGTCTCAGTTTGTTAGGGGGGTGTAAGTAAACCACGCAGTAGGCACACTAGGCCGTTAAGAAGAAGCAGAGGTCCCAAAATGGGGCCGTCGCGCCCATAATGGCCCGTGCCTCCAGGGGGTACTTAACGTGCCTTCCTTTCCTTCCCCCCACCACGAGGCTTGGTGGATTTGCGCGCGAATCAACAAGGGGAGGGGCTAATGGGGCGGGCTATTTAAACCCTGCGCTCGCAAAAGCTACTCACTGACTCTGTTTTCCCACCCACCCATCCCATTGAGAATGTAATGTTGTGTTGTGTATAACCATATTTTATGAATCTGTTAGCAGATCCATCGTTACAGCTTTGGCGGAACGCGGAACTGTCAGGCCAGTCATCGTAGGGACACCGTGAATTCCCGAAATGCGGCTCCCTCCGATGCGGATGGGCCGCCAGGTAACGGTTCCCCTGAAAAGATTGTGCGGGCTGGAGGCGCCGACGCAGGCGGTCGGTCGCTGTACCCCTGGCACCAATCTTAGGCAGCTGGGCTCTATCCTATGCGGGTAGGCCCAGGCGGCTCTGATAAGGGGGACCTAGGGGCCGTGGAGAGTGTCTCTCGCGGTGGAGAGTGTCTCTCCCAGTAATGGTAGACGGGGGCCGTGGAGAGTGTCTCTCGCGGCGGAGAGTGTCTCTCCTGGTGGACGGTAGATTAGGGCGGGTGGAGGAGGGCTCCCCCCGCCGGAAGATACCGAGAATAGGGATGACAAAGGACTAAGATTATGGCTGACAGTTATTTGCAGGTATTGTTAAAACAATAAAGCTGTGACCATTTTTACTTCCACAAAACTGTGTCGTCTCAGTTTGTTAGGGGGGTGTAAGTAAACCACGCAGTAGGCACACTAGGCCGTTATGGATATGTCTTATTCTGACTAGCTATATACTGATCCTTAATATTAACTGACCACTTGGAATCACCTAGCAGCCACATTTAGACAGCTTTGAGATCCAGATACATATGGAGTGCTTTTATATAGACTGATATTATACTACCATACGAAATTATATTGATGGACTATCCTCATTTTTTTTTAATATACTTACTACAATTAAAATTGCTTTTAATTGCTGCCCAATAATCTATTCCTTACCTATCTTAGACAGTCCCTCCCCAGGCCTAGGGCATTCCAGTACCCAAACCCATCCCCACTTCTCAATTAATTCACTCAGCCCAGTTACTTGTGATAAGAACAGTTCACATTTGGTGCTACCATATGCACGCAATTTGGGGCCTTACTGTCTTTCTCCCAACTATAAGAGACACCTCTCTTACAGGGTTTTTATTTGCTATCTTTAGATGTGTCTTATTTCTCGTGTATTGAGCTTCAGCTGCTCCCCAACCTAACCCAGGGGCTATAATCTGAGCCATCAGTAAAATCATGAATTGAAGGAGGGAGCAGAGAGGAGACGTGCGCTGCAGTGGGCTCTAACTAGATTAATGGAAAGATGAACCTTTTGTCGGAAATTTAAGGGCCCACCGTTATGGTATACAGTCCGCCTCACGGAGGATACCCAGAGGGTTGTTTGTAAAGAGTGGCATACTATCCATACCAATGAAGAGAATGGAGAAGACTGTGGTGGAAGTAAGAAATTAAAATGCCCACGATATCCTGCTGCAAATAGGCACTGTGATGGCCCACCACTACAGCGCCAAAGTAGTGGGTCCAACCTTGTGGAAAAGGACTGATGGTGTAATCTGTCCACCCGAGTTAACGGACACTGACAGGAAGGAGTGAGTGGTTTCCGTGATGGGGCAGAGGGGAGCACCCATCTGGAGCAGGAGGAGGAACGCAACCTGTCAGAGGGGATCCTAAATGGAATCAGAAGGAGATTCAGGCACTCAATAAAGTAGTACATATATACTTAGCTGTTGGTGCTATGTATCACAGAGGGAGTCTAAGGATCCCAGAAATAGCATAGGGTAAGTAGAGAGATGAGGCATACAGTCTTATTCAACTGAAATGTATTGTGCCAAGAAACCAATGTTTCGGCTGACAAAGGCTGTTGAATTCAGTTTCAGTTGAATAAGACCGTGTCTGCATTTCTCTGCTTACCCGATCCGAAATGGAAGACAGATAAAAGGGTACCGAAGCGATTGCAAAGTAACAGGCCAGCTACACCAAGAT
Organism: Ascaphus truei; assembly: GCA_036426205.1. Lineage (NCBI taxonomy): Eukaryota > Metazoa > Chordata > Amphibia > Anura > Ascaphidae > Ascaphus > Ascaphus truei. Next base: position 67,262 of record WSYH01001084.1, on the reverse strand, counting down.
AGTAGATAAGAGCTCCAATGGTGTGCCGGCACCATTACACAGGCCTTTATACCCAGGATTGAATGGCCACACTAACAGAAACTGAGACGCCTGCGCAGCACTTAGAAGGGAGTGTTATGGTTTTATGTAATGGAACTGCATTTAATGATCCCTCTGAGGTCATGAGGTACCTGTGTACTTATTGTAACTGCTTTTAAAATTTAGTGATATTATAAACGTTTCTGTAATCTGCCTCCATTTTGTCTGAGTTACGGGCACAAGTGGGGAACGAGCAGAGAAGGAGGACTCAGGCCCCCGCCTCATCAATAGGTATTAGCCTGAGGTAAATTAGAGGGGTTACATAAGAACAATTCATTAATTAAAAATACAAAAGGAATTACTAAGGATCCCTACAAAATGTGAAATGCAGAAAATTCAATTAAGGAAGTTAAGTTACTCTTAAGATATGCATAGCAGATCAGCAATATGGGGTATATGTATGTACTGTATTTGATTTTTAACAATGCACTCAGAGCGCATCATGGATTAGATATAAGATCATATTTTAATACCATAAATATCTGGTCAACAGACCACAAAAATGTATCACAGTAAATAATATACACAATACAATAAATAACTGTAAAAAAAACCTTAAAACACTTTACATGAAATATATATGTAGCCCCTTTACCCCCACCCTAAGTGAGATTAGGTCTGCTACTCTATTTGTACTGGGTGCATACCTGTGAGGTAACAGGAGGGCTGAGCACTTCCACAGTGTTGTGGGGAATCATCAGGACAGATTCACAGGGTACCTTTCTTCATTGGTTGCAGCGCCTCCAGTCAGCGTGAATCCTCTGGATAATAGTAGGATGGCCCAGACTGACACCTTTCTTTAGCCCAAGACAGTGAATCACACTGGTATCTGGTTCTATGGTATTTATTGCAGAGTTCAAGATCTTACACAGAAGGTACATCTCTTGCTTCCCCTAAGAAGGTCACTTCAAGGCTTGAGGCCCATCCAAATTTCCTCCTGCATGGTGCTCCTCCTGAGTCTCCTTGTGAGACCAGGGAAGTTGTTGCTCACTCTACAGAGGGAGGAAAGAGACACACCCACTTTTGGGAAAGTGCCAGTATTTATAACCTTGGGTTGTGCTTGTAACCCTGCCCTATAACAGAACAGGTCTGAATACTGACAGGAAAACATCCAGCATGTGGCCCACCCAGTATCCACCCCTCTGGCACTTTTTGACTATTGCTAGACCCGCCCTTGGATACATCAAATGTATCTAAGGCTGCAAAAGCACACAAGGCCTTTCAGAAGGAATTAATATATCCACTGCCTGCACCTAACGGGATTTACACTGCTAGGGCCCAGGAAAATAAGTAGCGGCCGGAGGCTAGGCTACATATATAAACAATCCCACAGAATGGGAAAAAAGACCCGATGTTAGCGCTATAGGAGCACAACAGCAATGCACGAAAATACCAAGGTTAATCAAATAAAAAAAAATCACAGTGAGAGTTCTATAAGAAACCTGATATAAAACCACAATGAGGGGAATGGATACTGACCACAAGCGGCAGCAGGTTGCCTGTGTGAATGCGAAAAAGTCCGGAAAGTGCGAACACACTGCAGATCTTCACTCCACTGAGGCTTCCTGGTTGTTCCCTTCCAGCCAATATATGAATGCGCAGAGGAACCTCTCGTGACCTCTACGCATGTCTCAACCATATGCTTCGTCAGGAGTACACATTAGAGGTTGCTCGTGTGCATTAAATACCAATCGCAATTAACTGTACGCTGTCCGGACTTTTCTGCGTTCACACAGGCAACCTGATGCCGGCTGTGGTCAGTATTCATTCCCCTCATTGTGGTTTTATATCAAGTTTCTCATAGAACTCTCACTGTGATTGTTTTTATTTCAATAACTTTGGTATTTTTGTGCATTGCTGTTGTGCTTCTATAGAGCTAACATTGGGTCTTTTTTCCCATTCTGTGGGATTGTTTATATATATTTCATGTAAAGTGTTTTATGTTGTTTTTCAGTTATTTATTGTATTGTTTATATTATTTACTGTGTAATAATTTTCTGATATTTATGGTATTAAAATATTATCTTATATCTAATCCCATGGTGCCCTCTGTGTTTATTGTTTTCTTGTCGTTTTGAGAGCTCCTTTTGGAGCTCTCAATTATAGGAGTGTTTGAGGAGTGGCTCCTCACGTGCAGCTGCAAACGGATTACTTCCAATCGATTTTATTGACAGCACGAGCGCAGAAACCTTACTAGTTGCTTTTTGTATTTGATTTTTCATTGATACATTTGGTGTACAGTAGTTTGTTTTTCCCCAGAATTGCACCACTTTTCCCTTGATAAATATACCCAATAGCCCCGATACATGAATGCCTAAACTATGAACAAAACACAACAACCCATAAGTATAATTTGAGAATGTGTATTGAGTAGCAGTAAGAAGAAACAACACATTGCAGTGACTTTATTTGTGTGCTCAATTTGATTTATTTTATAACAATACAATTTAAACAAATCTCTTGTAAAAGTATTTATATGTGGCTATGTATGATTCTAAAATTACACAAATAATAGCAGTTTGCAGTTTTCTGGTGTATTTGTGCACATAAATATAACATCTATCTATTAGCTTACTGCAACAACTCTTTGCATTCTCAAGGTAAAGTATTCCAAACTCTCACTCCACAAGGTTGGTGCCTTCAAGACAAATTGTGAGCCTGTGAATATTTATAGTTTTCAAACTACTAACCCATATGGGGGAATTTCAAGTAATCCTTTCTAGGCATATAGAATTCATTTCTGATATTTCACAAAAAGCTGTAGGAACAGGAATATTAGGAAACCATGCATAACTAAGGTACAAAAAGCACCTTCAGGTTTTAAAGAGAAATAGCACCAGATTAGTACACAGTCACAGTTCACCTGCTCAAGAGGTGTGCAGTACAATGTCACTGAAATGGGTAAAGATGTCCTTGAGTCGATGAGTGCAGTGTGTTATAGAAAGACATTGACAGACTAGTTGATTCAACTCTTTCGCACCAAGTTTATTAGACAGTGGCCTGGAGCATTAGTTATACGTGAAGTTGCCAAGTGCATATATTAGATGTGTAAAGTTTTGAATTTAGGTATATGATTTCTTTCTTTATGTACAGTTAAATTCTCTACCAAGTTAGATTTGGCATGGGCATCTCTAACTAAAATCAAGACATATATATATATATATATATATATATACACACACACACACTATTTCTTCGATTGTAAGATGCCATCGATTCTAAGATGCACCCTTGATTTAATAAAAAAAAAAATTTTAGAATAAACCCCCACTGTATTAAATGTGCAGAATTTTTTTTTAAACTAGCAGACAATAGCATACATTTATCTACACTACACTACTCTACACTAGACTGGACTACAACTTTATGCTGCAGCCACGCTGCTGCTGAGCGCACTTGGTGAGATAACTTCAGTGATTCCCAATAAGTACGGCCACGCTCATGCGACGCTCGCGCGCTCGTGCATGTGCACGTATGCTCTCCAAAGCTTGGAGCTTGGAGAGACATGGAAATTTGATTTCCAAGCGCTCAGCATGGTCACATGACCCTTCAATAACCAATGGGGGAGAGAGAGACAGACACAGAATGGGGAGAGACAGGCAGAGAAAATGGGGAGAGTGGGAAAGACAGAATGGGGAGAGTGGGAAAGACAGAATGGGGAGAGTGGAAAAAACACAGAATGCAGAGAGAGAGAGAAAGACAGAATGGGGAAGAGAGGCAGACACAGAATGGGGAGAGAGAGGCAGACATAATGGGGAGAGAGAGGCAGACACAGAATGGGGAGAGAGAGGCAGACACAGAATGCGGAGAGAGAGGCAGACACAGAATGGGGAGAAAGAGTCAGACACAGAATGGGGAGAGAGAGGAAGACACAGAATGGGGAGAGAGAAGCAGACACAGAATGGTGAGAGAAAGCAGGCACAGAATGGGGAGAGAGAGGCAGACACAGAATGGGGAGAGAGAGACAGGCACAAAATGGGGAGAGAGGCCGACACAGAATGGGGAGAGAGAGGCAGACACAGAATGGGGAGAGAGAGGCAGACACAGAATGGGGAGAGGCAGGCACAGAATGGGGAGAGAGAGGCAGACACAGAATGGGGAGAGAGAGACAGGCACAGAATGGGGAGAGAGACAGATACAGAATGGGGAGAGAGACAGACACAGAATGGGGAGAGAGACAGACACAGAATGGGTTAAATCATTAAGTTAGTTTCCTATTCTTAAGGAATCGAGTTCAGACCTGCAGGGCTAGGAGGATATGGATAGGATTAGAGGGGGAAGATTTCCGGACCCCTCACATCATCGCAAGTGGCTGGATGGAAGGAGACTTGAATGTCTTTTATTGTGTTTTTTCTTTTTGATTGCGGGATCTGGGGGGGACGGGGACGCATCTTCGCCTCTCTGCCACGAGGGGATTCCCCTGGCTGTGACAGTGGCCTGTTGGGTGGTGTGCCGACCCTTAGATCCCCCAGGTTCGTGTGTTTTTGTAAAATATTAGTTGATGTCTTGTTGTTATGATTTCCTCCCATCCCCTTTTTTTTCTGTACCTCCCCCCCCAAAAAAAAAAAGTTCAATAAAAAAATTGTGATAAAAAAAAGAATGGAGAGAGAGAGACAGATAGAATGGAGAGAGAGAGACAGATAGAATGGGGAGAGAGAGACAGGCACAGAATGGGGAGAGAGAGACAGGCACATAAAGGGGAGAGAGAGACAGTATCAGATGAGTGGAGAGAGAATTGATGAATGAGGGGACGGAGAGAATGGAGGGAAGGGGGGAAAGAGAGAATGGAGGGAAGGGGGGAAGGAGAGAATGGAGGGAAGGGGGAGGGAGAGAATGGAGGGAAGGAGGATGAAGAAAATGGAGGGACACACACAAACAGAGACACACACACAGGCACACACAAACAGACACACACACACACACACACACACACACACACACACACACACAAACAACAAAAACAACACACACACAACACACACACACCACACACACACACACACACAAACAAAACACACACACACACACACACAACACACACACACACAGAAACACACACACACACATACTGTTCCCTCTGTACCTCCTGCAGTTCACACAGAGATTCAATAGGGGGGAGGAGGGGGGGGGGTTGCTGGGCAATGTGAAGATCCCTGGCAGGCATCTCCAGCTGATCTCTCTGCACCTCATGGAGGGGGAGGGGGCATGATCGTAGTCATGCTGTTGCTGCACACTGAAGATCCCCGGCCTGTAATGGACGTGCTCGCCACAAACCGGGACCAGACTGCGGGGCTGAGGTGGGGATGTGAATACACCGACCTTAGACCACGAAGCCGGTTCAGGATTGTGCAGTCCGTAGTCATTCGTAGCAGGGTCGGGGTTGGAGAAGACAGGTTAATCCATTGACACGCCAGGATCAGGGTTGGAGATGGTAGGGTAGTCGATGTCCAGGCTGGAGTTCGGCAACAGGAAGTAAGTTGCACACCACTTCAGCGTAACAGCTGAAGTGCGGGAAGGGCGTCTGCATGAGGAGCGGGAGCAGCCCATGATAAGGTCTCTGCAAGGGGAGAATGCAGGTTTCAGGAACACGGCAAGATTGGCACTGGGGATCCAGTGCTTCAGCACAGGAACCAGGAAGCAGACCTCTGCTTGGGGTGAATGCAGCAGGTCTCAGGAATGAGGCAAGACTAGCACTGGGATCCAGCACTTCAGTACAGGAACTAGACCTCTGCCTGAGGTGAGTGCAGCAGGTCACAAGAACAAGGCTAAGGCAGGAGTGTTTGTGGCAAACACTGTTACCTCCAAGTGAAACTTGGATTATGCTCAGCAATGAGTCAAAGGAAGAGGCCAGTATAAGAAGGGCAGATAGCCAATCCCAAGACAGAGGTGTGTGGGAATCCTCCAATGCCAGAGCAGAGAGACAGAGCTGCAGTGATTGCAAGCACAGGTGATAAGGCTAGCAATTCCAAGGGGAGGTTTGTCTGAGAGCTCACTAACTCTGCAAAAGTGAGCTCCCGCCAAACCAAGGAACGGAATCCTCACACGGCCGACATCTCCAGCTGATCTCTGTGCCCCTCTTGGAGGGGAGGGGGGGGGGACCGTGATCGGAGCAATGCTGTTGCAGCAGACTGTGAAGATTCACAGCCGGCATCTCTAGCAGCACACCCTAGCTGTTTTTTTATTTTTTTTAGTACATTGATTCTAAGACGCATCCCTATTCACATGTGAAAATGGGAATAAGGTGCGTCTTAGAATCGAGGAAATATAGTATATACTATATATATATATATAGACACACACACGAGAAGCAGTTGGCACACAAAAACTGAAGCAGAGCACAGATGCTTATCCATAGGAATAATGTAAAAACAATAATTACCAGAAGGACATCTGATAATGAGACAGCACACGGTAGGTTCAAATCAAAGCAGAATCTGTATTGAGAACAGGAGAGGCACTGTAACCAACGTTTCAGACACTGTAATGGGACCTTCGTGACGTTGATGAGCAAGGGATTCTGGGAAATGACATGCAATTGAGCACACAGTGCCACCTTTTGCTTTAAAACCATATAACTGTTACGCTGTGCTCACCACGGACAAGGAGGGACCCCGAAACTGAGGTGAGATGGGTAACAAACTGCACCCACAGCTACGGGGCACGCCTGGAAAGTGGAAAATAGGCATCTGGAACTGTCTCGGAGTATAAGATAAAGTTAGATACTCGCCAGGCGAGAAGGGAGGTTCCAGAAGATAGTTGGTACCGAGAGCCTGGGGTCCAGAGCCGGGAGGTAGGTCGGAATCCGCAAACCGAGGTAAAGGGGTCGGGGAGTCCAGGAGGTCAGGATACAAACCAAGGGTAGAAGTCCAGAGCGGATCCACAGCCAGACCGGTTCGGTACACAAGGGATCACTAAGGAGACAAAGAGACAGGAACTGAGGCAGGCACGACCGTGGTTAACACAGGTCATACAAAGCTATGCTCAGCCAAAGAATGAATGGCGGAGCAAGGTATAAGTAGGAGGAAGGACCAATAGGGAGAGGGGGAGTAACGAGGGAGCGGCCCCAGGGAAGAATAGGGATTGGTAGGGAGAAACTTACACCAGTGAACGAGTCTCAGCAGTCTGGGGCATTTGTATGTGATGGTGTAGGTACCAAGATCTTTCCTCTGGACCAAAGCCTCTCCAGTGAACCAGGTATTGTACGAACCCCTCGTCCCTGGAATCCAGAATAGACTGAATTTTGAACTCTTCCTGCCCCTGAACTATGATGGTTTAGGGTCAATCGGTGTCCTATGGAACCGTGGACTCTGGGGCCAAGGTTTCAGCAGTGACACGTGGAACACGGAGGGTATCCTCATGGATGGAGGAAGTTCCAGACGATATGCCACAGGATTGATCGTTCTATTACTGAGAATGGACCCAAGAACCTGGGAGCCAGCTTGTGGCTTGGAGTCTTCAGTTAAGTTCTTGGAGGAGAGCCAGACCTTATCCTTTGGTTTGAAGACTGGTGCCTGGACGACGGTGACGATCTGCCTGTGCCTTTTGTCTATGGGTTGCGTTTCTCAAGCCTCTTGGATCCTTTCAGGATTCCTGAAGATACTTGATTCGGTCATCGGTCACTGGAAACGGAAGGAACTGAGGTGATGGCAGCTGACCCGGGTGAAAAAACATAATTAATGAAAAAAGGGGATTTCAACATGGAGCTTTTCTTTAAAGAGTTATGGGAGAACTCTGCCCACGGAAGTAAATACCCAATTGTCTTGGCTGTCTGCGATGAAGCATCGGAGGTATTGCTCCAGAGTCTGGTTCGTTCTCTCGGTTTGCCCATTAGTTTGAGGATAGATACCCGGATGAAAAATGGAGGATGAATCCATCTGCGAGCGAAGGCCGCCAAAATTTTGAGACAAATTGTGTGACCTCGATCGGAAACGATGGAAAGAGGAACTCCATGAATGCGGAATATTTCCTAACAAAAATGTCTGCCAGGGTAGGGGAATTGGGTAGGCTTTGAGAGGATGAAATGGGCCTGCTTGGAAAACGATCAACGACAAACCAAAATGGTTGTCATCCCTTTAGAGGTTGGAAGTCCACACACAAAGTCCATGGACAGATGACTCCATGGGTTCTGGAATAGGGAGGGGTTGTAGAAGGCCGTACGGCTTTTACGAGCGGTCTTAACCTGGGCGCAGATGGACAAGTTTTACATACTCCGAAATGTCCTGCAACATGGTTGGCACCAAAAGGTACGACCAATGAGATCAGAAGTCCTGCTAATGCCTGGATGACCGGCTGACCTAGAAGAATGACCCCACTCAAGAATTTTCTTAAGAAGGTGGAGCTGCATTACAGACGGCCGACCGGACCTTAAGGCCCCTCGGGAGATTAGATTGTGTCTGCCATGACCTGATCCAGGATATCAAAGAGTTGGCCAAAATAATATATTTGGAGGGTAAGATTGTTTCGGAGATAACTCGGAATTGTCCTCAAACAGGAATTGACGTGAAAGTGCGTTCTTCCTTTGATTCTTTGAACCAGGAAGTAAGATATGAGATAATTAAATCTGGGAAAAAAAAAGAGACCATCGAGCCTGAACGCCCAAGGGACATGCACTCCAATGTAAAGTAAGTTTTTATGATCAGTAAGATCGAAATGGGGGTCTCCGTTCCTCCAGAAGATTGTCTCCATTCTGAAGGGCGAGTTTAATAGCCAGGAGCTCTCTGTTTCCGCCGTCATAGCTCCGTTCTGCCGAAGAAATGTTTTTTGAAAAGAACCACAGGGATGAAGTTTGGCCTGTGTGGACTGTCTCTGAGAGAGAATGGCGCCAGCACTGACGTGGATGCGTCTACCTCTAGAGTAAAGGGAAGCCCGGGGTCAGGGTGACGCCAAATAGGAGCAAGAGAAGCGAAGATTTTTTGAGGGAGTCGAAAGCTTGGAGAGCTGCAGGAGACCAGACTGCTGTTGTTAGCTCCCTTTTTGGTGAGGGCAGTAATGGGGGCCACGGTAGAAGAAAAATTCTTGATGAATTTACGATAGTAATTCGCAAATCCCAAGAATCGCTGTATGGCTTTCAGGGAAGTGGGTTGTGGCCATTCTAAGACAGCCTTGAGTTTGACTGGGTCCATAGAGAAGCCAGTGCTAGAAATGATATATCCAAGAAAGGGAATGGAAGAAAGATGAAAAGAACATTTCTCTAGCTTAGCATAGAGATTGTTCTCCCGAAGGCGGGACAGGACTAATTTGGTGTGTTGAATGTGGTTAGAGAGGGATTTGGAAAAAATAAGGATATCGTCAAGGTATACGATAACGAAGCTGTCGAGGAGATCACGGAAGATCTCATTGACAAACTGCCGGAAGACCGCCGGGGTTTTGCACAGGCCGAAAGGCATGACTAGATATTCATAATGCCCATCCCGGGTGTTAAAGGCGGTCTTCCATTCGTCGCCCTGACGGATGTTGACAAGGTTATAGGCTCCGCAAAGATCAAGTTTGGAAAGAATTGTTGCCCCCTGTGTATGATCGAAGAGTTCGGAAATAAGTGGCAGGGGGTAACGGTTCTTGATCGTAATTTTGTTAAGACCTCTGTAGTCAATACAGGGGCGCAAGGAACCATCCTTTTTCTTAGCAAAAAAAAATCCAGCTCCAGCTGGAGATGAGGAATTGCGAATGAAACCCTTCCTCAAATTATCCTGGATATACTCGGTCATGGCCTTGGTCTCGGGTATGGATAGGGGGTAAGAACAGCTCTTGGGTAAGGTAGCACCGGGAAGGAGCTCAATAGGACAGTCAAAATCTCTATGGGGAGGTAACACTTCAGAACGTACCTTATCAAAAACGTCCGCCAGGTCCCAGTAGACCGCTGGAAGGGAAGTTTTATACTCTGTGGGTAATTCCACTCCGGCTAACATCTGTTTGGGGGGAAGACAGGTCTTAAGGCACTGGGGGCTCCATCGTATGGGTTCTTTATTAACCCAATCTAATTGTGGGTTATGAAGTTGCAGCCAGGGGAGTCCCAGAATCACATCTACAGATGGAGTGTGGATCACGTCCAAGATAATCTTTTCTTGGTGATCATCCTCCGTGGAGAGGGATAGAGAACAAGTCTCCAGGGAAATAAAGGCTGGTTGGAGTGGACGCCCGTCTATGGCCTCCAGACCAACTGGAACAGCCTTAGATCGGAAGGGAATCCCATTCCTATAGGCAAAACTCTGATCAATAAAGTTTCCTTGAGACCCAGAATCTATACATGAAGAAGCAGGGATCAGGGAGTTATTCCAGGCCAGAGAAATAGGCAGCATTATACGAGTGGGAAGTACTTTAGAAGAAGAAAGAGGAGAAGAGATTACACCCAACGAGACCCTCTCATACCTTATTGGGTCCTGGCGTTTTCCCGGTCGCAGAGGACAGCTTACCAGCAGATGACCGGGATGACAGCAGTAATGGCACAGTCCACCATCTCGTTGGCGCTGTCTCTCAGACGCGGATAGCCGATGACCTCCGAGCTGCATAGGTTCGGGCTCATCCATGGGTTGGGGAACGTAATGGACGAGACTGCGGCTGGAAGACCGGGAGGAGGTGGTACGAGGAAGAGCGCGTTCAAGTCTTCTCTCTCGTAGCCGCTGGTCCACGCGGATGCAGACCGCAATGAGATCCTCCAATCTGGTGGGTCTCACCATAGTGGCCAGCTGGTCCTTGATGGCATCCGACAGACCCTGCCAAAAAGCTGCTGATAGTGAGCCATCGTTCCAGGAGGTCTCCGCCGCGATGGTCCGGAAGTCCAAAGCATACTCGGCGACAGGACGAGTACCCTGGGAAATATGGAAGAGAGAAGAATCTGCCGTAATTTGGCGACCAGGCGTATCAAATACTTGCCTGAATTCTCGAAGAAAGCGAGAATAGTCACGCCTCATGGCAGGTTCCCGCCCCCAGATGGGGGATGCCCAGGCTAGGGCCTTTCCGTTCAAGAGAGACATAATATAGGCCACCTTTGAACGTGCAGTTGGGAAGCGCGAAGGAGATAATTCAAATTGCATCTCGCACTGATTAAGAAACTCTCTGCAGTCGTGGGGATAGCGGTTGGGAGCCGGGAGACGAGGATCCACAGCCACGGAAAGACCCGAGGAGGGAAACGCTGCAGCTGCCATGGCAGAAGAGCCTGGGGAATGCTGCAACGAGGAGAGTCTAGAGAGCTCCTGCGTCATGGAGGCAAGCTGCGCCTCTAGCTGGAAAAGTCGCTGCATGGGGCTTGGTTGCTCAAATCCTTCGGGGTCCATGTCCATTGGGCTGAGCATAATGTTACGCTGTGCTCACCACGGACAAGGCGGGTCCCAGAAACTGAGTTGAGATGGGTAACAAACTGCACCACAGCTACGGCTATGGGGACACGCCTGGAAAGTGGAAAATAGGCGTCTGGAACTGTCTCGGAGTATAAGATAAAGTAAGATACTCGCCAGACGAGAAGGGAGGTTCCAGAAGATAGTTGGTACCGAGAGCCTGGGGTCCAGAGCCGGGAGGTAGGTCGGAATCCGCAAACTGAGGTAAAGGGGTCGGGGAGCCCAGGAGGTCAGGATACAAACCAAGGGTAGAAGTCCAGAGCGGATCCACAGCCAGGCCGGTTCTGTACACAAGGGATCACTAAGGAGACAAAGAGACAGGAACTGAGGCAGGCACGACCGTGGTTAACACAGGTCATACAAAGCTATGCTCAGCCAAAGAATGAATGGCGGAGCAAGGTATAAGTAGGAGGAAGGACCAATAGGGAGCGGGGGAGTAACGAGGGAGCGGCCCCAGGGAAGATAGGGATTGGTAGGGAGAAACTTACCACAGCTGTGCTAGATGTTCAGCTTGTGAGCGTGCACGCGCGTCAGGCGTGTGCGCCACACGGGAGAGGCGCGCCCGGCCTCAGCTGGGGGCGGGAACGCATGAGGGAGGACGTAAAGGTTCTCGGCCATGTGCGCGCATGCGCGCGTTCAGTAGCCGCCGCGGGAAGCGGAGGAGAAGGAAGATCCCGCCCGCGGCGGCGATGAGGCAGAGCTGGAGCGGAGGCAGGTAAAGTCGCGGGAGGAACCCCCTTAGAGAGAGGTGTTCCCCCGGACCTTACAATAACATGGTCCCCTAAAAGCCTATGCTTGCTGCATTTCACAGCTTTTGAGCGCAGCCTGGGTTATGATGCATGGCCAGTAAACCCACCCACAGACATCCGTTTCGACCTTAATGGGTCTCATCAGTGGGGGTTGGTTATTCTGGCTTAGCAAAATGAAGCATGGGAAAGATTTCACCACATATATATCAGATAAGGGTTTTTTTTTTTTCTCGGCGTGAGCAGGGGAAAATAGGAAGAGAACCGCATGCGCTGCAGGGCTTCCATAATGGAATCTCAGTGGCCCAAATCCGATTTGTCGGCACTGCATATATATATATATATATATATATAATATATATATATATAAGTTTTTGTATATTATATATATATAGTATAGATATATATATATATAATATATATATTTTATATATATATATAATTACTGATATATTAATGAATTTAGTACATATGTATGTGTTTACGTTTCAATGTATACTTTATTATTTTAATCTAATGTCAAAAATTAGAGAGAAAGGTGTATTATCACCACTTCACTCTAGCTAGAAGCTCATTGATAGATGCACTCCGGGACTATTAAATCATAACATTTATTGAATATCAAATTAAAATAAAGTCTACATGCATGAATGTGAATATGTATAACAAAATGTGATTAAAATTGAATGAAAGCGAGATGGGGGTGGTAAGGTTGAGCTGAAGGTGTATTGCCAAGTATAAATTTACCTCTAGTTAGGAAAGGTAATTATGCAATATAATCACCTAAAGACACCTACCAAAGATAGGGCGTAGTCCCTCAAGATTGCCACTGATGGTATAACTAAGGTATCAGATGCTAATCCAGGTATGAGATGCAGTATCTAGCACAGCATACCGATCAAACCAACCTATGGTTGCTTAACGTTGTGCCAACCAGTTGGTAAGTGCTACGCTAAAGATTACAGGTGTAAAGTTAGTAGCAAAACCAGGTGGAGTAATAGGTTGATGGTTAAGCTGAAGAACCCTAGGACAGGGTTTCCCAAACTTTTTTTTCCGTGACCCGGTTATTTTTTAACTTCTCCTTCGTGACCCACTAAAAATGTTATTGCCAATACTGGCCTATAGGGCCTGCACAGACACACACACACAGCCACTGATACACACACACACGCAGCCACTGACAGACACTCAGCCACTGACAGACACGCAGCCACTGACAGACACGCACTGATACACACACGCAGCCACTGACACACACGCAGCCACACAGAGACACTGCTACACACACACCAACTGCCACACACACCCATGATACAGACACGCTACACACAGACACACCACGCAGACACATTGCTCACACACAACACACCACACAACACACACAAACACTGATACACACAAACGACACTGATACACAAACCACACAAAGCCACTGACCCACACACACACACAGAGCCACTGACCCACACACACACACAGAGCCACTGACCCACACACACACAGAGCCACTGACCCACACAGAGCCACTGACCCACACACACAGAGCCACACCCACAGAACCACTGACGCACAGAGCCACTGACCCCCACACACACACCTAGCCACTGACCCACACACCTAGCCACTGACCCACACACCTAGCCACTGACCCACAGAGCCACTGACACACACACACAGAGCCACACACACCTAGCCACTGACACACACACCTAGCCACTGAGCCACACACCTAGCCACTGACCCACACACCTAGCCACTGACCAACACACAGAGCCACACACACACACACACACACACACACACACACACACAGCCACACACACACACACACACACACACACACACACACACACACACACACACACACACACACACAAGCCACACACACACACACACACACACACACACACACACACACACACACACACACACACACACACACACACACACACACACACACACACTC